>JAUKPP010273043.1:0-11099 GCA_032273245.1 Phyllaplysia taylori | reverse complement strand
CAGGATCGAAGTAGCCCGTCTCTTAAATGACCTTACAGTGTTGCAGGGGACGTAAAACTGGTAACCAAACCAAACTAAGAAAACAATTTCACCACACACACATTCAATTGCCTCATATTTGTTTTGATTTCTTTTTTCATTTTATGTGTGTGTTGAAGTGAAGATCAAGGTTACATTTTGTCAGTTAAATGGGTGGGATTGCCTTTTCGTTTTTTTGCATAACAAAACTTTGTCTACCCTTTCCTTTTTCTTCTACAGTTTGTATGCTGAAGATGATTCCAACCAGATGGTGTCGCCTTTACTGGGCAATGTCTGCTTTGCAAGCTCTTACTACCGCTTCTGCTTCACTCTCAGATCTTTTGCCAAGATTTATGCTGAAACATATGGTAGGTTGTTGGGGGTGGGGTGTTTTTTTTGTTGTGGGAGGGGAGAGGTTGTTTTTACTTACATAAACCATTATGATTTTTGTTTCAAAATGGAAAACAAAAGCCATGTCCTGAAGCTTGACTCTAAATGAGCTAAAAGCACCCTACCAGTTGGAGTGGTGGACAGGGAAAGACTACTATGATATAAAAATGGACACAGCACAGCTACATGGTAGATTGAATGGCACTCATGATCACAAACACATTTGACAGACAAGACGAAAAGCTAACAGAGACTCAACAATCGAAATATCACAATATTTCTCATTTTGCATTTCTCCTGGTTTTCTGACTACACTTAGTTAATCTGAATTGTTTTCTGTTTCAGTGGGAATCAACGAGAAGGAATTTGCACGGCGCCTGTGGGGAGACATGTACTTCAACAGCAAAACGTATGAATATTTACCACATTTTGTCAAACACTTATGCAATTGTGTGTTTGAAAGCTTGGGTACAAATTGTTTAGTTTTTTTGTTGTGTTGCTAGTATATTATGGAGGTGGACACAAAAAAAATATCCTTATACTTATACAACAGCAATACCTTTTCTCAGTTAGTTTCTAAATGTTCTTTTCCAAAATACCCTTAAAACCTCTCACGTACAAATTTTGTGCTGCCATTTCTTTTCTTTCTTTTTTTTTACAAACTACAACACCCCTTTCAGGTTTAGTTTTTACACATTTTTTATTGCAAACTGGATATCGGAGTATTGTACCTCCCTCTTGTGCTAGAATGTTTTATAGCAATGTAACTTCTCTGTGAAAATCTGTTTATAAGGATTGATCTGTAGCAAATTTTACTAACTTAATTGTCTGTCAATTTCAAATTTCAGGAGGAAATTCTCCAAGAAGCCAGCCACTTCATCTTCATCAAGAAGCTTTATTGAATTCATCCTTGAGCCTTTGTACAAAATTTTCTCACAAGTAAGTTTCAGATAGATAAGTGGACATGTATAATTGGTATGTTGCATGGCAGAATTCCCATTTGCAATAATCATGTTTACATAGAAAGTTATCTATTATCATCTGCAATGTAAAATATTCTTATTCTTTTTTATTGAATGTGAATAAGTTTGATGTGGGTATTGTTGGAATTATAACGAGGAGAGTATAATATGGAAATGATTTGTGTAAACGAATAATTTATGAAGCAGCAATCAACCTCTTTAATATTGAAAAAGAAGTTGAATGCCCCACATTATTAAGCCTAATTCATTTTCATGATAATGTTTTAGGAACAAATCAACTATTAGATAATTGAAGATTTTCACTTTCCATTTTCTTCATTTTCATCCCTACTATGCAGCCATCTGCATCAGAAATATGTTCTTCAGTTTGAAGTTATTTCCTTTCATGTCCCTCATACTCATGAATTCCTGTCTTCAGATTGTTGGAGATGTAGATGAGAGCCTGACCAGAGTATGTGATGAGTTGGGAATTCATCTGTCAAAAGAGGAACAAAAGCTCAACATCAGACCTCTACTCAGGCTTGTGTGCAGACGCTTTTTTGGCGACTTCACAGGTGTGTTTTCATTAACATAATTTAGTGAGGCTCGTAATTATCTTGTCTGCCCCCCTTGTCATTGTTTTGGTGATATGACCAATCATAAAGGGTCTTTTCCATTAAGATGTCAATCAGAATAATGAACAGTACCTATTTTTATTAAATTCTTTTTGTTTTTGTTTGTTTCTATTAATCAGAGGGATGACAAGAAATCACATGACATAAGGGTTTAACACATTGTAATTTTGTAGTCACTTGGTGTATATATGTTCCAACCCGGAAATTTACCCAGCCAGCCACTCAGCGCATATATGCACTAGGTCCAAGAAGCCAGATCGTGTCACAGCTGGCTGCGCGTGACTGATGGTTGGTTTTTTCCTTTTGCCTGTGTGACTACAAATTGTTAAGCTAAAAGTATAATGTCTTTGGCCAATTAAGGAGACAGTGGTATCTTATATTTCATACAAACGGAAAATCCCTTAATCCGAGGTTTTGATGCTTTCACTGTGAGAAATATAATTAGTCATTGGAGAAGAGAATTTATTGTGTGGGATTTGTTGCCCATAGCTTCACAATTTTGAAGTCCTGTGGTTTTATGCTTTGATGTGATCTTCTTTGTATATAAACGCAGGCTTTGTGGACATGTGTGTTGATCACATCCCATCCCCTGTGAACAGTGCCAAGAAAAAAGTGGAACACATCTACACGGGCCCCATGGACTCGGATCTCGCTGAAGAAATGGTGTTGTGTGAAGCTGAGGTAATGCTCAACTGGAACTTAGTGGAAGTTTCTTGACAGTGAAGAAAACATGAACTCTAAATTCTGATGGAAATTATCTTTTTTGTAACAGCGCTGTGAAATTTCCAGTAAAATGTCCTTTAATTTCCTGCCTTGTTTTGGATTTACTTGTTTGTAAACATCTAATAGATGAACTCGAAAACCTTGCTATGCTTTAAAAGTATACAAAATGAAGCTTTGTCCTAGTCATCTGCTTTTATCCATTGCATTATCAAGACTTGTTGGTTTTAATGTGTGTCACTTTGGCTATGTGCATATCATATGAAGAATGGTGCAATATGCATATTCTGAAAAGTTATGTGTATGCTTATTTTCACAATGCGATTCAATACCATATTTATATCTGATTTGCTGGTTATCAACAGTGAATCGTAAGGTAGTCGTGCCCCTTGGGTTAGATTTAGGAAGTTTCCTGGATATCACTTTAATTGGTATATCTGACAATTTAATTGATTTGCTTACAGCGTTAGTATTAATTTTTTTTTTTTTTTAATTTTCTCTTTTGCCTGGGCCAGGGACCATTGATGGTACACACAACCAAGCTTTATCCAACAGAAGACGGCACCAGCTTCCATGTGTTCGGCCGGGTGATGAGTGGAACTTTGTATGCAAATCAGGAGGTGATGTGCTAGAGCAGTTTATCTACTTTCTTTTATGCTGTCCTATCACATTGTTTTGACCCTAATTGTAAGAATGAGCAAAGTGCCAATTTATTGTTTTGAGAAATGACACTGCATAATTGAACAGTCTGTTAAAAAAAATTGTAACAATATACAAAATCAAAGGAAGAATTATATCTCCATTCTGTTTCGGACAATATAATGATATTCTAGACACTGGTGTACATACTTATCTTGTTTTTATTTCACTCAGGTCCGCATCCTTGGAGAAAACTACACACTGCAGGATGAAGAAGATTCAAGACTGGGTCAGGTCGGGAGACTTTGGATTGCTGAAGCAAGGTATGGGAAAGCTAGTGCACCTGATAACGATTTATTAAGCTGAACCCGCTTTTACTGGGCTGTTATTTTGTTTACTTTATAACTAATTTCTTACCATCTCTAGATTTTTAAGAAAAAAATTGTATCCCCTTAATCTTTCTTAAGATGTCATGACTCTAAATATGTTTTTTTAAAATATCAAGTTTTCTTTGTTATGCTAAAGAGTTTTGTGAGATAATGGATGTCAAGTTTCCTGTTGACTATAACCGCGTGGCTCTCTGTCTATTGACGTCTGTGATGTTTGATAAGGCTCTTTGCTCATTACGTAGCGGACAGGAGTTTGATGATCACTAGAAGTTGTTTTTTTATCGTGCCTTTTGCTTGGTCTTGGAGCAGGGTGAAAGCATTCGCTTCTGAAATGAGCTTACAGTGTTATGGCGGTTGTAAAACCAATATCTACCTACAGCTTTCTGTCTCACATTTCTATTATATTTCCTTAACTTTCAACCAGGTACAAAATTGAAGTGAGCCGGGTTTCCTGTGGAAACTGGATTCTCATTGAAGGAGTGGACCAGCCAATTGTGAAAACATCAACAATTGTGGACGTGTCAGGGCATGAAGAGGTACTTGATGCACTTGAGATATCTGTGTTGCGAAGAAATCACCATAAAAGTACAAAATAAAGTAATCTTTTACTCAATACAAATTGACATGCTTACTGCTTTTGGTCTCATGATTTTAAAAAGTAATCACTATTTTGTTTTTGTCTTTTGAAGGTGTACATCACTGGAGTATCATTTAAAAGTTTTCCATTCACAGATGTTTCTTATTTTGCCTCTATCCTTTCCTTCCTCTAGATTTACATTTTCCGTCCTTTGAAGTTCAACACTGCCTCAGTCATCAAGATTGCAGTGGAACCTGTCAACCCATCTGAGCTGCCCAAAATGTTGGATGGTTTACGAAAAGTGAACAAGAGCTACCCATTACTCAATACAAAGGTTTGAATCCATGTTTGTGTATATGGAGCATAACTAAAACATTTTAAGGTTACAGTTCATACCATTTATTCAGGTTCCTCTCAACACCAAAGTTAATTTTTTGCGCATTAGCGGTACCGAATTAACCATAAATATCGTCTAGAATGGAAATGATCTTATACAGTTTCTTACATAACTTATTTCATTTCTTGTTGGTTTGAGTTTTTGAAAGCCAAGATCCTTTATGTTTTGCATTTTTGCCAAGGTTCATTTTTGTACAGCTGTATAGTAATTCTGCTTTTTATCACCTTTCATTGATCTCCAGGTTGAAGAATCTGGTGAACACGTTGTGTTGGGAACAGGAGAGCTGTACCTAGACTGTGTCATGCATGACTTGAGGAAAATGTATTCAGAAATAGGTTGGTAATCAGCTGGATACTATCAGGGGTTGCCCTTAATAGTTTAGTGAGTTTTGAAAAACGCTCTCAACTTTGTACATGAAAAGAAAAGGCTCCCATCCTTTAATTCATTGTTTGCCTATAATCTCAATATCCAATATGGGTCAGTCCTTCTTAAAGACTTATGATAAAGATCCTACGAAATATATAGGCATTCAGCCAAGATTTGTTTTTTCTGTGTAATTTGTAGATCCATACAACTGGCAAGGTGCTAAATTTGATTATCACATTATTAATTTTCATGTGATTATCTACAGATAGAAAGTGCAGCTATAGTTTACACAGTTTCATGTATTTAAGTCTTGATCGTATTTACATTCCATTTGACTGGTTGGATTTTTTCCACTTGCAGACATTAAAGTGGCAGACCCTGTTGTGTCATTTTGTGAGACCGTGGTTGAAACGTCATCACTCAAGTGTTTTGCCGAAACTCCCAATAAAAAGTGAGCAGTTCTGTTTGTATGTTTTTGCTAGCCTAGAAAGAAAATGAATCCCATCAGTCACAGTACTCCCTAGAGGATTTTGTTTGTTTTTTAAACTCATCATAATAACTTATGTTGGAAAATGAAAGTTCTGTGGAGAAAACTGCCTCTAGGAAAATGCTGTCTGATATCTTGTTTACCTGGCTATTTTATTTTTTCTTTGATAATGTAACAAACTGTGTACATTTGTAGCTCTATATCATTGGGGGGGGGGGGGGGTGAAACCATAATATTGTCTCTCTGAAATCCAAAACTGTTGGTAGAAATATGAATGTTTGGCTCATCATGGTCCTTGAACTTTAATTCTATTTTGCTGTGCTTGTTTTACAGGAACAAGCTCACAATGATTGCAGAGCCACTGGAAAAAGGCCTTGCAGAGGACATAGAGAATGAAGTTGTTCAGATCACGTGGCCTCGTAAGAAGCTCGGAGAATTCTTTCAGACAAAATATGACTGGGATTTGTTGGCTGCCAGATCTATCTGGGCCTTTGGTCCAGACTCAACAGGGCCAAACATCCTGGTCGATGACACCCTGCCATCTGAGGTGATAATTCAGCATATTGTAACTCCGCTAGTATTGTGCCGTGCTTTTTGTTTGCAGTAGCGGTATTGATTTGAGTTAAGAGGGATTGGGACGGGAAACTTGAATTGTAATTGATGGGGAAAAAATGTGAAAATGCTATTTGCCAATGGATTAGCTTCATTCAAATTTATGTTGAAAGTTGTATTGTTTCTCATTTATATCAAGTTAAGTGTACCTTCTTTGTGAATATGGAAAATATGAAAGTGTGCAATTTTAAGGAAGAGATGATATTGTTACATTGTTTGACAGCATGTAGGAAAAGCATCTACCTTTATTTTTATTATTTTCAGGTCGACAAGAACTTGTTGGTGACTGTGAAGGACAGCATTGTCCAAGGTTTCCAATGGGCTACGAGGGAAGGCCCCCTGTGTGATGAACGTAGGTTGCTTTAAAAATACACAAAAACTAATATTATCAAACATACTATTGTTGTGAAATATAACTGTTTCTCATCAGAAATTTAAGTATACATTTTTTATAGGAACCTCAGGGACCTGCAGCAAACAGCAGCCTTCGCACTAGAGAGTGGATTGTATATTTAGATGAATGAGGAGAAGAAGGAAAATATCTTTTTTGCTTAGAAATCATTGATTCTAACAGGTACATTCTCATGAATATTTACTGCCCAAGTACAAGAATACCATGCATAATGAAAGACAGACTTCAATTGGGTCTGAAATCTAGTCTTCGTTGATTATATCACTTTAGAAAATTATAGTGGAGTTCAATGTCTGGTCATGTGTATATTTTTCATTTGTAATTTTGTTTTAATTGGCCACATCTTGTTACATTCCTGTTTGGAGATCATGTAGAGAAATCTACGTAAATTGAATTCAGATAATTCTATTTCAGCTGTTTTCTGATATTTGTGTTGAAATAGAAAAAGAGCATACGTTTTGGAAGAATCTATAATTTTCTTTTATCATCACTATCCTCAGCCATCAGAAATGTCAAGTTCAAGATTCTGGATGCTACCATTGCCAATGAACCAATTCACAGGGGAGGTGGACAAATCATTCCAACAGCCAGAAGAGTAGCGTACTCTGCATTCCTTATGGTGAGCTTTCTCTTCCTTTGTTCTTGCATGCTGATGTCAGTGTTCAGTTTTGTAGTGCTTCCTTTTTCTTTTTCCTTCTATTATTTTCCATTCAACTCTGATGGACAAGCTGTTTTTCTTGATCTCTACTAGTCGTCTCTCACCCTTTTTCATCAGTGCCAGGTCATTGAATCAAAAGTAGCATTGCAGGGCACTGTGACTGACACGGTGTTGCAGAACAGGTCCAGCAGTTTAAATTCTGTGGTGCTACATTGGCATTCAGTGATGTTGGTGATGCAGGTGCACCCTCGATGTGGATGTCTGTTATCAATCTGAAGATGATGGTCTCTTTTTGGCCTCAAAAGTTTGTGAATTTGGTTGTGCCAGTCAATGTTTAGTAATGTAAATACTCACTACAATTTTAATTAGGCTGAAGACATTGGAGCTCTCATGCTCATGCTTTTGTGTGTTTTGTCATCTTGGAAGTCATTATTGTGATATGCCAAAGGAAAGTACATCTGTGGATAGCGAAACCCCTGATTGTAATACATGTCAGAAAATATGTATCAGATATTTTCTCCATTTGAGCTTTCATTAGTAGGCTATGATACTGTATAGGCTACAGTAGTTTGTAAGGTCATGTTTTAATTATTTTGAAATGCCATTTCATCCATCCAGGCAACTCCAAGAATGATGGAACCCTATCTGTTTGTGCAAGTGATGGCCCCTGCTGACTGCGTCTCTGCTGTGTACACCGTCTTAGCCAAGAGAAGGTCAGTTAAAGTGTGTTAATAATCTTAACCACCTGTACTCATTATTTGTTACTTGATTGAAGGAAGGAATTCCAAAATGCAATAGATCTAAGAGTTGCATTTTGTTTTTCTTGCTTAAGATATTAAGCAGTCCTTTGGTGGAAAGTTCCACAGCATATTAGATTTAAGGAGATGCTCATCCAACAAGGAGATCGAACTCCTGTCCTCCATGTGATTAGTGAAGTGTGTTACCACAGATTACCACAATGATTAATTTTTTTTTTAAAAAGAAGAAATTCTTTTGCATTTTTGTGTCTCTTCTGAATACTTTTCATTAGTATGATGTTCCTATAAATGCACTGTGTTTGATTTTCCTACAGAGGCCATGTCACCCAGGATGCACCAGTTCCTGGTTCCCCACTCTACACCATCAAAGCTTTCCTGCCTGCAATAGACTCATTTGGTTTTGAGACAGATCTGAGGACACACACACAAGGACAAGCTTTTTGCCTCTCAGTGTTCCATCATTGGCAGGTCAGAACTATTGATAAGATTCAGGATAGTCCTTAACCTCTTCATATACTTTCAGTCAATGGATGAACATTATACCAGTACCTGTGTAGAGTCACTAAGAAGACAAAGATTTATTGTAATGGAAAGTAAACTGTGTCTCACAGATTTCACGTACCCTAGAGATAAAGCTAATCAAAGGACAAGGGCAACTGAAAATATTTGCCATGGGTGTGATAAAAAATTAGATTGGTCTCAGTCTAAAAAGAAAGGCTTTTGTTTGGATACCAAGTACATCTTTTCAAAAGAAAAAAATCCCAGTGTTGTGTTTCCTATGTTATTCTTTGGGTCAGTGAAAGCATAAGTTTTTTTAGTCTACTTCTGAAAAAGTGTAGAGATTATATTTTATTTGAAAAGGATCACACGATGTATAATTGTTAAACCCCGTCAATTGACTCTACCCTCCAGATTGTCCCTGGTGATCCCTTGGATAAGTCCCTGCACATTCGCCCCTTGGAAGCTCAGCCAGCTAACTACTTGGCCAGAGAATTCATGATCAAGACCAGACGGAGGAAGGTTGGTCTTTCCTTATTCCGGATTTCTTATTTTTATCCTGTGGGGAAAACTGTTTTCGAAAAATGTTTGGGAGGGGAGCGGAAAGGGAAATTTGCTTTCTCCTTTTCCTAAGTACACAGGAAACATGTAGGACCATAAGATGTGAAAGCACTGACTGCTTCAAGACTTCCAGTTTTAAGACTCAAATGTCAACCCCTTAACTACAAAGTAAATCTTAAATGCTTACACTGTCACGAGGCTCTCGCGGATGTTGCTGAGATGTCACTTGTATGTCATAATCTTGTTATTAGTATTAGATTCACCTAATAAGAAACCGAGATTCTTACACCTATGTACTTGAGACCTGTTTTCATTTACAAAACTGCTGTATATGGTTGCACTGCGCAAGACTTTGTTCAAAAAGATTTACTCAGTATTTTTTTGCCCCAAACAAGAAAGATTATTCCTATAGGGTATTAGTTTATTGTTTGTGACGTTTTTATGATGTATCCTCAGGGCCTGAGTGAAGATGTCAGCATCAACAAGTTCTTCGACGACCCTATGTTGTTGGAGTTGGCCAAGCAAGATGTCATGTTGAATTATCCACTGTAGATATGTCAGCTCAACTGGTGCTGCTGTTGTTGATACTTGTCATTTGTCAAGCGGGGAACATGGGCTGGGTAGGGGTTGGCTTAACCTGTGCAAGTTGCCGACAGGTGAATTATGAGTCCTTAAATTTTTATCGGTTTGGACACTTCTGGGCTGTCAAAAATTATAGTTGCTTACATCCTTGTTGGAGTTCATATCAAGAGTAGGGATTCAAACTTTCATATCTCGAGAAGTATTAGAATTGCACTAAAATTTATGTGAAAGTATAGCATTTTGGACATCTTGTATCCAAGTGTAAGAGCCTGGTAGTGACAAAGTTATCAGCACATAAAGCTTCATTGCATCTGCAACATGTCATTGTTTTAGAATCAGTTTTTTGCTTTTCCTCAAAGGTGGTCATTCTAGATACATACTAGTTTGCTTCCCCACCCTCGATATGTCCATGTAAATTTCTAGTACATGTAGTAACAAGCAACGTGTAAGTTATTTATAGAGGTGCCAGCCTTCGGCTGTTTTAACCTCTTCTTTTTTTTTTTACTTAAGCACTTAAGCAGGCTTAATTTTCCCTGAGGGTTGTTCTTTTTGTGCAGCATCCTAAATTTCTATTAGTGAATTAGAATGAAAAAGGGTTTATATGATATGAACTAAAAAGATGTCACTGATTTCAAAGTAAATTCAGTCTGCCGGAAATGATTTTTTTTTTAAACCCATGTTTTGAATTTGACTGTACAGATGTTTACTGTGTTCATGTCATTGTTATTTGTCATCACACAAGTGTATCTCAATTAAACATCATCTCCTTGATTGTAACTATTTATTTCTTCTGTTCTAATGCTTTTGTTTTTATGTTAATGAGGTTTTACATGGGAATGTACGTGTTTACTTCTGTGTTGCTCAGGAGATCATGCATGCACAAGTATGGTGGTTTTAGAATGCTACTACTTCCTTGGTGGCCAAAGGAAAGTGATCAATGAAATGCTTTCTAACATTGGAATAACTTCACAGTGTTGATAATGCCATTAAACCTCAACAAAACAAACTTTTCAGGGCTGACGGTGCAACCAGATTTAGCTGTGTTAAGAATGTTTTTGGTCATTGTACCTCAAGGACTCACTTTGGGAAGATTATAATTTTTCTGTTATCTCTTGCACTCAAGCTTTTAGCTGTCAGAAAGCAACTGTTGTTAGCTCTCATAAAAGTGAGATGAAGAGTGAGTGGTCTGGGTATGCTCTGGCTTGGTTTGCATATCTAGTGGTTTTTGTTATTACTGTTTTTATATCCTGGCACAGGAATGACCTCACGGTGTCAATAGTGCTGTAAAACCTTAAAGAGCGTATGAAACGTCAACACTCGCGTGTTACTCGAAATTAGACTTTGCTGAAAGGTAAAAAGAAAAAAAAAAGTTCTATAAATTGTGATGTCACAATTTATGTGTAGCAAGGGAGCTCACTGTGGTAGAAATTAGGAATCA
>JAUKPP010273032.1:2500-11100 GCA_032273245.1 Phyllaplysia taylori | reverse complement strand
GTGTGTGTGTGTGTGTGTGTGTGTCTGTGCCTGAGTGTGTGTGACTGTATGTGAGTGCAGTAAATCATAGGCATACGACATAACCATACAGGGCAAAAAGCGAAAGATGTAACCCATTATCCCGCCGCATCGCCCTCCCCCCCCCCCTCTCCCAACCTTTCCAAAAACAAACCAAACAAATTAATAACACAAACATCTAAGACTTAAAACAAAAGCACTAAGACCTCTATGAAAACAGAGCAGTGAACATCCCACTACAGTCCTTGTACTACAGTTCCTTAGCAAAACGATCAACCTATTAAAGAACAAAGAACGATAACAAAACACTGACACTCACGAAAACCCAAGAGTGAAGAACACTAGAGAGATTACACCATACTCTTACTTACCTCCAACAAAGAGTAGCAAAACCAGAATACACATCTGTGACGTCATCGTTCTCGCAGATTCTCCGACACGACGAAAACGTTGATAAAGACGACAACGACGATAACAATGTCGATGAAACTGATAATATAGTCTCCAATCAAGACTCGACTGTATTGAAATAGCCGCACTTTCCCTCACTTCTCAATGAATCCAACACAAAACTCTACTTGCCACTTTCTGGGAAATCTGATCAAGAAAACTGTACGTTTCAACAAAAAGATCAAGAACACTCCCTTGTTTTAGCTATTGAAGCCTTTTGCAATCCCTTTGGTTGATGGGTTTTTAAGGACTTCCAAGTTCAAATGGCGACTTTTATCGTTTGCTTTGAGCATCAAATTCTATCACGAGAGAAGAATCTCCCAATGTTGTTGAGAACGCTGCAGCAACGGAGTCTTTGGTTATCCTGGGGATGAGAGCAAAGAGTAATGTTTGAATGAGAATAAAACAGAAAATACTTGATTTCGTTTTTTGCTTAACGTCCATTGCAACACTGTAAGGTCATTTAAGGGATGGGCAACTTCGACCCTGCCTGTCAAGGCCAACCTGGGCTGAGAGGGACATTCCCCCAGCAGAAAAATGGAGATATAGTAGATCAAACAAACTGTCCCACGCGGGCTTCAAACTCACGTCCTCTGTGTGATACACGAAGTGCCTAACCATTACACCACGGGGCGGTCTATAGACGATGTATTATAGTATTTAAAGGACTATGAGACTGAAGTATGTGCTACGATTGTATAAAATATTTTGATAATCATAATTAAAAATCAGGGTACACATATTATTTACAATATTTGAAATTCGATGTATAAATTTTAATAACAATAAATTAAGATCGATGTAAAAATTTTGATAACAAGAATTGAAGTTCAATGTATAAATCTTAATAAAAATGATGGAAGATCATCGGTGTATACATTTGAGTAACAATAATTGAAAAATCGGTTTTCCAAAGCTAGGTATTCGTATTCTGGGGAAATGAGTTTTTAGTTTTTAAAGACAATCAACACAATTTTCCCTTTTCTGAAAATCTTACGACGAAGCATAAGTTCGTTTTCAAGCGTTGAGAAAATGGGGTAGGAGGAGGAGAATACGGAGTTTTGTTCCAACACATTAATAAATGAAAGTCTTTAGGGTCAAAACACTGCTTGAACTTGATCTTCAATGGGGCTGCATGTACCAAGCTTTGGAAAATGGCATTCAAATGCTTTAATACTTTAGCACTAAATGTCATCTGGGAGGAAACTGAGTGCACTGCAATCTGTTACTTTACCGATGTTGTTGGTTTTTTGTTGTTGTTGTTGTTGGTGGTGGTGGTGGTGGTGGTTTTTTGCTTAACGATGAGAGCAATGAGCAATGTTTGAATGATAATAAAACATAGAAAATGCTTGGTTTCGTTTCTGGCTTAACGTCCCTTGCAACACTGTAAGCCCATTTAAGGGACGGTCGACTTTGACCCTGTCTGTCAGGGCCAACCCAGGCAGAGAGGGACATTGTCCCAGCAGAAAAACAGAGATATACTCGATCAAACAAACTGCTCCTAGCTGGCCTCGAACTCACGTCCTCTGTGTGACAGGCGAAGCGCCTTACCATTACACCACGGCAACGGTTTACTGACGCTGTGGCGTAATGGTTAGGCTATTCGCCTGTCATGCGGAAACCCAAGTTCGACCCCCGGTCGCGGACGATCTGGGGCTCTTTTCTCCTGGGATGTTTTCAGTCTCAGCCTAGGTTGGCCCTGACAGGCAGGGTCGAAGAAGCCCGAGTCTTAAATAACATTACAGTGTTGCAGGGGACGTAAACATGGTCATGCAGAAATCTGTTACTTTTATTCTATTGGGTTCCTTCTCTCTCAGCCCGGGCTGGCCTTAACCGGCAGGGCCTAAGTACCCTATTTCACAAATGACAGTGCAGTGTGGCGCTAACATGCAAATCTAACTCTCCCGTCTCTTAAATGACCTTACAGTGTTGCAGGGGACGTAAAGTCGGTAACCATATCAAACCAAACTAAAACTAACTCTGCAGGCTCTACTCAATATGCCCCCACGTCAACGTCTGTGGCCAAAATAAGAACGCTGTTAAAGAACTTGGGAAAATGGTCTTTAGTTGCTTTAATATTTTAGCACTAAATGTTCTCTGGAATTAACTGTGTATGCACTACAATCTGTGACTTCGATTCTTACCAGCAAGGGCTAAGTAGCTAAATTGATAATAAAAGACCTCATAACATGTTAGATAATATTATGTTGATATGCTACATGTATGTATACATTGCCATGATGTCTATGTTGTGCCACTATCTATGTATGTGTCTTAACGTCCATAAAAAAGACCTTATAGTTTTGCTACGGGTGGAAAATTAAAAACCCAGAAGAAGAGAGAGAGAGAGAGAGAGAGAGAGAGAGAGAGAGAATTAGAGAGAGAGAAAGAGAGAGGCAGAGAGGGGAGGAGAGGAAGGATATTATTATATGTATGGACCTTTCTGTAACTTGTAACTATGCAATGTGTGGAAGCCAACAGGCACAGAGCAAATTTCCTCTTCCGGTGGATCAATGAAATATATCTTATCTTATCTTATCTTATCTTATCTTATCTAATCTTATCTTATCTTATCTTATCTTTTCTTATCTTATCTTAAGATGGAAAGCAAACTCTACAGGCCCGGCTCAATCTGTCCCAACTCCAACTTCTGTGGTCAGATTGTCAGCGCTGTGAACGAAGCGAACAAGGAAAAGAAGCGAAGAAGGCAGCGGATAAATTATTCCTCTGCACGCTTCCTGACATGTTTCAAGTCGCCGTTTTCATCTCGGCTTTAGGCAAAGGATGCAATCGGCATTTGCATAATATTGGGAAGTCTATTTTATTCTGAGATCTGTGGGATTCCTCAAAGCCTGCACCCGCGCTGTGGTGTAATGGTTAGGCTCTTCGCCTTGCGTGCGGGAAGACCCTGGATCGATCCACGATCGCGGACGATCTTGGGTTTTTTCTGCTGGGATTTTTTCCCTCTCAGTCCGGGTTGGCCCAGACAGGCAGGGTCGAGGTAGCCAGTCTCTTAAATGACCTTACAGTGTTGCAAGGGACGTAAAACTGGTAACAAAAAAAAAACAAAGGCTGCACACGACTGACAGACAGGCGAATAGAAAAGCAGACACTATTGCCGAAAACGGACCATCATTATATTTGGACCGAAAAGGCCCTGCTGTCCTCTCAAGACGGGGAACAAACCATTATGCACAGCAGACATTATATAATTAGGGGGCGTCGTTGGCCGAGCGGTAGTGCGCCCGCCTACAGATAAGGAGTCCTCGGGTTCGATTCAAGGGAGGGTCACCGTTTTTAATTTCGGATTTTATGGCTCCGACCCCGTCCTATTCGGTGGTCTCGTCTCGTAAATGACCTTACAGTGATTCAAGGGCGTTAAACCAAAATTAAAACCAAGTCAATGTTAAGTCATTAATTTGTTGGTTCATTTGGTTAATAGCGAATAGTACAATGACTGTAGAGGGGTATTCGCCTCTTTGCTAAACAACCAGCTATGTAGTCCATGCAGTGAGGTTAAACGTTTTAATTTTTCTTTCTTTTTTATGTGTGTGAATGCATGGGTGTGTATGTGTGTGCATGTGTGCGTCTATGTATGCATGTATGTGTATGTGTGTGTATGTGTGTGCGTCTATACGTGCGTCTATGTGTATGTTTGTGTGTGTATGTGTGTGTATGTGTGTGTATGTGTGTGTGTGTGTCACGCCTTGCACCACTACAAAATGAAACAAAACGATGCTCTACAGTATAAAACTGCTATTTTCCTTTCCCTTCAGTTAAGACTGCTCTCAACACTTTAGTTCGTTTCACACTAGGATCAGCCGGATCAGGTCGGAGGGTTGACATAAACTAAACAGCATATAAACGACAACTCTTCATCATTTTCACGGATGAAACTTTGGAGAGTGATGGCCCCAAAAAACACTTGGTTTGGTTTGGTTACCAGTTTTACGTCCCCTGCAACACTGTAAAGTCATCAAAGAGACGAGCTACTTCGACCCTGCCTGTCAGGCCAACCCGGACTGAGAGGGAACAAATCCAAGCAGAAGGAAAACCAGATCGTCTGCGCGTGGGATTGAACTCGGGTTATCCGCATGACAGGCGAAGAGGCTAACCATTAAACCACAGCGCCGGTAAGAAAAACTTTCATAAGTCACATGACAATGCAACAAACCGGTGCTGTGGTGTAATGTTTAGGTTCTTGGAGGGTAATGCGGGAAACGCCGGTTTGATCCCGAGCATAGACAAACTGGGATTTTTTTTGCTGAGATTTGTTCCCTCTCAGCCCAGGTTGGCCCTGACAGACAGGGTCAAAGAAGCCCGTCTCTTTAATGACCTTACAGTGTTGCAGGGGACGTACAAGTGGTAGCCAAGCCAAAAACAATGCAATAATAAACAATCGAGTTAATTATTGTTGTAAGCCATATCACTTGTCATAGCACTTTATGGGCAAATTAAGCATTAGGTGAATCGTAGCTGACACGTTATCTTTTCCCTTATTGTCCTTCATTCTGTTATTTTTGAAACAACAAGGCCATTCCCTAAGCGTTTGAGAAGTATTGAAACTTTATGCTAACATTTGGTTGTTTGTTTGTTTGGTTAGGGTTTTAGAGCTTTATTAACTCTATAAGGTCATTTCGACACCCAGAACCATTCTAAAGTATTTTGGGGTAGGCATTAGTTTTGAATTTTTTGCCCGGGCAGCAGCCTAATATTCCGACTCTTTTCGATTTTTAACCACCAAGGGATCTTTAACGTGCGCAAAGTACACACTGGGCCTCCGAGGTCTTTCGGTAAGGTTTAGAAATTGGGTTGGTTTGGCTTGGTTACCAGTTTTACGTCCCCTGCAACACTGTAAGGTCATTTACAAAAACGTTTGGAAAGAAGATCAAGGAAACTTACTGCTGTCATTTTTTCGTTGGAGAAATCTTGTCAATACAAAACGATGTCGAGGAAAGAAAATGTTCTCCATAGGTAAATGCGTGTCACTGGTGTTTACAAGCATAATAGTATAGTTTAGCTTTCGTACTTAATGGTACTCAGTTGCCTCTGTTTCTCTCTCTCCCTCTCTCTCGCTCTCTCCCTTTCTTTCTCTGTTCGACTTCACAACACACTCACAACACACTCACAAAAACACACCACCACCACCGCTCTACCATCCTCCGTATGTCTTTCTCTCTATCTCTATCTCTCTATATATAAGTCTCTCCCGTCTCTGGCTTTATCCCTCTATTCGCTACTTTCTCTCTCTCTTTCTTTCTCTCTTATGTACACACACTGTCTCACACACAAAAGAACATACAGACACACACAAACACACACTGCGACACACACACATACACACACACACACACACACACACACACACACTGTCTCACACACACACAAACCCATCACTACCGCTCTGTCACCATCTCTATGTCTTTATCTATCTCACACACTCTCTCTATCTATCTCTCTCTTCCCTTTTTCGATCCCTCTGTCAGTGTCTCTGTCTATTGATCTATCTCTCTATTCACTACTCTCTATCTGTATGTCTCTCTTTATCGTTCATCCTCCTTCTCCGTCTCTCTACATCTCTTTCTTCCCCCCCCCCCCCCCTCTCTCTCTCTCTCTCTCTCTCCCTCTCTCTCTGCTTGAGTGCTTAAGTAAAAACCAAAGCAAAAAGAGGCTAAAACAGCCGAGGCTTGCGTCTCTATATCCACTCCTTACTACTACTTTCTCTCTCTGTCCCTCTCTGTCTCTGTTCCCCCCCTCTCTCTCTCTCTCTCTCTCTCTCTCTCTCTCTCTCTCTGTGCCCCTCTCACTTTCTCTGTCACATTTGTCATCCCTACCCATTCCCAACAGCTTTCAAATCGTATTCACAAAGCCTCAAACACCCATCCATTAATCGTGGCTTCACACTATTATGAGCAGCAGGGGTGCCTAATTTCTCAATTAGGCAGCGGACTTTCCCGATAGGCTCGAACAACCAGTTTTGTGTGACGGAGGATAGCAGGAGAACTCGTGCACGACAGAAATACACTCACAGCGAGCAGAGAGAGAGAGAGAGAGAGAGAGAGAGAGAGAGAGTGGGTGAATGTAAAACTGTACATTGTCTTACACAACATGTTGCACTTGTTGGTGTTGTCTTTTGTCTCTGTGACATGATCATACCAAATTTCTAGTCTGACACCAAAAGACGTTCTGATTCTGATTCTGAAAGCTCAATGATCTACGTATTATTCCTTCACTATCTATAGTAGGTTTACAACAAACCTATCATAGAATATCATCTTCTATAAAAAAAAGAATTAAAAATTAACTACCAGTATCAAGTAAATTTCGAAACAAAGACCTTCACTTTTTATGTTTTAAGTAGGCCGACAGTTTTGAGGAGTCAATTTTCTAATGGGATGCTTTGTCCCTCTCTTTGTAAGACGGGAGCAAGGGCCGAGGTAGCCAGCCTTTAAAACAACCTTACAGTGTTAAAAAGGACGTAAAACAACTACCAAATAAAAAACAAACAAGTAGGAAAACATATTGCTTTAACATGTTGCCAAGTGAGCAAATTTGTTGGCCTTTAAGGTTCAAACTGTGTTTATCACCGGAAATGTCAACAAAGTGTGTGGTCGCAAACTCCAAAAATTCTTATTGAGCAAAAACCAAGGTAACTGAAGAGCGGATGATCTTGGGGTTTTTTTTCTGCTGGAATTTTTCACTCTCAGCCCGGGTTGGCCTGACAGGTAGGGTCAAAGTAGTTCGTCTCTTAAATAACCTTGTCGTGTTGCAGGGGACGTACAACTGGTAATCAAACCAAGAGCTACAACACAGTGTTTGGTCAATATCTCAGAACCTCTAAAAATGGACTTGCGGCCATTTCGACAAAACAATCTTTAACTTCAATTCACCAGTCTAGCAAGCTAATTTCGTGCTTGCTCAATGCACATCCCAATCTTTTATGTAAAATCAACCAAGAATGTCAGACAAAATGGAGAACAATAATGTTACACAAAGCGACGCCAATTTGAAAACAAGAAAGCCGAATTTACCCTGATTTTATCTCTTGTCGACTTTTACTCAATGCCACTCAATTAATTTAGCCAGCAAAAAGACGAAAGAAACATGATACATAAATGTTAATGATTTCATTCAATCAAAAAATCCATCGTATCTTTCTGTAAATAGGTGACCATAACAGCTAAAAGTTCGCGCCTCTATAGATAAGTCACTCTAAAGTAGCCAACGTTGCCACTATGCTATTCCGCCTTGAATGAAGTGTGGGATTTGGGTTTCTCGCTAACACAATGCCGAACCTATCCTTGATTTGAACCCGAATCTACACACTTACGAAAATCCGCTAAAAAGCAATCAAGAGATATAATAATACATCCAAACCAATTGACACAAAATCATTTATTACAGTACCGGAGGAGGAATCCCTCAAAATCCAAAATAATAATGCGACTATAGCATATCGATGGCAGTGAAGCATTATATGCCAAGAGGCGCAGAATTACACAAATTATGTTGCACCATTATTCGCCGCCATTGTACCCGTAGTGTAACATATTGCACTCAACTTGAAGTAGACCGTTCACTGCGCAGACCGGAAATGACCCTAATCAAGAGACAAGTCACGTGACTGGAAATTATTACTGTTATTTTGAGACCTGGGAAATTATCTTAGAGCTAAATCCATTATTGATTTTCCGCCCAATTCGGGGCACCAATTTCAACACAGTTGTCATCTGAATACCACTCAATGCATCGATCTTTAGCTGTCGATTTTTTCCGCTGTATTCATACAAACCTGAATGGTTTCATAGATGATTATGTCATTGCACTAACTACTAAAATGCCACCGAGGCAAACACAGAAATTGGCAAAGGTTGCAGCACTTGAATCCCTTGCTAGAGATCTTGCAAAAGAAGGGGGAAAGGAACAACTATACAATTATTGCTGGGGAGTGCTATCAAACACGTTAATAAGAGCTGTTAAAATATGTAATGTTGTCGTTGATAACATGCTGTTGTGGCCAATTTTGTCGTTATTAATGTAACGCCATTATTTACTATAGTTACTATTGTTGTTGTCGCTGCTGTTGTTGTTGTTGTTGTTAATGTTGTTGATGATGAAATTGGTCCCGGCTC
>JAUKPP010273031.1:0-12522 GCA_032273245.1 Phyllaplysia taylori | reverse complement strand
CCCCCCCCCCCCCCCCCCCCCCCCCCCCCCCCCCCCCCCCCCCCCAGGCACATATTTTGAGCTGCTTCTTCAATGCTCAACAATGCCAAAACAGATCAAGTACTACATTTACATCCATTGTGATTATTTCCAAGGAAGTAAAACAAAAACAACATCTTGACTGTCGAGCAGGCTAATCGAAGAAAAAAAAGGCCATTTCATAGATTGCCTGGTGAGGTTCAGGCATTATATAAAATGACAAGGCAATTTATGAAATGAACATCATTTCATACTTTGCCTAGGACTTTCAGGCTTTTTATAGAATCCCAGGGCATTCTATATAATGCCTGATTTGATACTTTGCCGGTTACATCTGTATTTAAAAATATTTTGTAAACTGGTTTACACCTTTTGATAAAAACCCATTTCTTTTATGCAATTTAGTATTCTATGACTTGGTATTGTGTCAAAAAGATTTTTTATAGGCCCATTTATTTTAAAATACTTTGTCCTCACATCCTGGAAGTCAACGCATTTCAAAATAAGGTGCTTAGTGGTAAAATCGCAATTATGAAACACAAGGTTTGTCATCACCATCAAGAATATGTCAATGATTAAATAAAGAGTGTCCAGTTTCTAGTCTATAGAGAATAACATCCCTCAGTGGGAGATTCCCTTGGATGTGAGGACGAAGCTTTCTTTTAATTTCATGTAATTTATTGTGTCCCTGCGAAGGATATTTGTCCTCCCAGGAAGACCAAACAGGTTTTGGAATACCAGGCTTGAGGTCCAGAGCTAACTTTTCAATCTGTTCGTTTCCTCGGAGGCCAACATGGCTTGCGAGCCATGAAAAAACATTTTTATCATCCAATGTAAGAGGAGGGCAATTTCATATGTCATTGACAGACATTTCGGAGACTTCAGAGACCTGTAGCATGCTAGTTGTTTCACTTACAGCCAAGATATTGTACCTGGTGATGTCCCACTGGGTAAGGTGTCTACACATATAAAAAGATAAGCACCATGATCCAAGACGTTTAAGGGCCGGAGCGGGTTCTGAAGTCCAGTTTTGGGGCAAAAATATCGATTTGGGTTTTTATTCATTTTCTGATAGCTCTATCATTCCTCTACAAGTTGTTGGCACTAAATTACCCAAGGGATGCCTAGATTATTTTTTACTGATCTTTTTATACATGAGGGGTATGGCTCTTCCTCTAAAATTTGATGAAAATTCCCTCAAAAGAGGATGTGAATTACAGCAACTTGTAGGATTGAATACTGCAGTAACCCAGATTTCCGGGCTGTCACAAATATTCGCTACAAATATATTTAGCCAGTGTCAAGGTTCAAGCTGATATCATGTGTGTTTGATGTGGAACTTCCTCTACAGTTACACTTTCAATGGAATCTCGTAGTAACCCATAGTAGCTGTAGTAACCACGTGACTTTTACAACATCAAGTTATCTGTCCCGGCTGCTAATTGGCTGGAGGCTTCTACCTTGCTCAGACATGCGCGCTGATTCGTTCTCACCTCTTGCTGGTCAGCATGATCCGTGACCTAGGTCAGAGGTTGCCGAACTTCACATGCATTCTATATTGTTGTCTTCCTTTCCTTGTTTGTTTTGCTTGAAATTCTCTCTTAGTAGCTTTGAAAATGCCCTAAGGCAAGTATACAAGCATTCAAAACGCTCTGATTTGTTTAGACGGCACCAGTGTACCAGACGGCTGCATTCTGAGAAGGTTACATCATTTTCTATAGAGAAAAAATATCGAAAATGGTACCTTATCTTCAAATGTGAATATATCTCAAAACATACCTTTTTACTACTGTTTTGCTAACTTCTCTTCTATTTTTCGACGGATTGACTTGAAATTTGGCACAGGTCTTCTTGTGGACATGTGCAATATGCATTGGTTTTGGCTTACGTTGCATAGTTTTGAAGAAATAAGTATCTTTTTGTGATGAAATGAACAAAAGCGCACACCCTTTTATGTGCAATGTCCAAAGTGCTATAAAACAAAAACCAAGAACAGCACACACTAACCCATGCACACTTTTGTTTTCAAAGGCTAAAGAAATATGTATGCCAAATTTGAAAGTGATCCATACAATATTGTTGCTGACTTTTAGAAATTTAAAAGTTGCTGTTGTTTTTTGTTGTAAAATCCAATATGGCGTCGTTTCCATGACAAGGTATCATAAACATTTTTTTTCAAATATTGTTTCTGCTAATTTAGGCATGGGGAACTCCAATATGAATGTAAAAATTTCCTAGCTTAGCTGGTTTTCAAAATGGCTTTCAGAACCCGCTCCTGCCCTTAAGTTACAGGGCAAAAACCACCACGTCACAGACAGACTCTGCGTCAACCTAGAGTTGAAGATGGGCTTACTTGAGATAGAAACTCTCTGAAACTAACAATCAGGGGTGCCAAAAGTTAATTCTCAACCATCAAATAGGCTGCTGGTTGAAGTTGTTTCCCTCGGAACTTGACTTCTCTGCACTCAAAGTTTATTTAATGTGAGCCAATAAACTGAGCTTCACTGACAGACACCTACAGGGTGTTTTTTTTTTTATTGATCCATTCTAAACTGAAATAACTCTAAAACGGTAAGAGATAAAAGTAAACGGTTTTCTGCACAGCCTTCTCTGGCCATTTAAGTTTTTTCTGGGATACTTGATAAGATTATGTTAATTGAGACGGCTTTTTTAAAAGGAGTTAAGGGAACAAAGCCCTTTTCAGATCATGGCATCAAAAGAGCGCACTGGTCTACCAAAGAGAAGGATTGCTAGAAAACATCGTACAGCAATAAAAGATTGTTGAAACTTTTTTTAAAAGGCATAATGTCCGCCAAGTTCTGGCTTCATATTTCACGAAAAAGAATTTTGTGTTTTATCGTTTTTGATTAGAAAACGATGGATGTCTCTGGTGGTATCGAATTAACGAAGTCATCTTATTCATTGATCGGGCACCATGCACTTCGCAAAGCCCGTTCTTACAATCTTTGTTGACATAGCAATTAACATAACCAGTTTCTACCAAATTTTGGTACTAAGTTCTGATTGAATTTTATATGGTGCTTTTCTCGCTGTGCAGAGTTGCAATTTCCTCAGGGCTTCAGGCACGTGATCTGCTTTGTGAACGCACAAGATATACTAGTAAATGCACGATTAGCGTCATTTCAGGGCTCTAAATATAGGCGTCTGTTCGCGCAAACTGACGCTGTCGCGTCAATGGACCTGTAAAACCCCAACCAAACAAACAAAGCCAATTGTAGCAGACGTGAATTTACAATGTTACAATAGTTACATTTGTTACATTTACCTATAGGCCTGTAGTAGTCTCTGCCTAAATGCACGCTATCGTCCTGTGGCGAACTTTTTACTTTATAATTTGTGTTTATAAATGCACGGTTCTTCGCCTAAATGCACGCTTCAATCCGGGAAGCATACTAAAGTATGAAAGGCCTGAAAAATCGGAAATTTTTATAGCAACTTGGATGGGTAACAGCCTAAGCTGTAGGTAACAGCACATATCACAGAATCAAGTTTAAACAATGGTATATTGAATATTTGTTGAGGCTAACCCTTGGGCGGCACATTGTGAGTGATGGTTAATGTTTTCTTACCCTACTGTTGGCGGACTCGAGAGCTTTCGGTGAGGGACATGCTTAGGGGACTATATTCTTGTTTTGTGTCAATCTTTGAAGGTGAAAAAGATCTTTGATGGAGCGATTTTTATCCCTCCAATTGAAGCGTAAGTCAATAGAAGCCAATATAATCGCAGGAGGAGCATCAGAAATACGGAGTGTATTTGGAATGAGAAAGAGATAAGGTACCGTTTATGCCCGGTCATTGAGTTCTAAAAGGCACGCAGTTGTGTCTTAGAGTGTTTGTATAAGTGTGGATGTGTATGGGTGTGTGTCAAGGGCACGAAATTATATGTACATGTAGTAAGGATCACATAAATGCACGCTTTGGAGCCCTCTCAAGCACTGCGCATTTACGCAGAGACCACTGTACATAGATTAATAGGATACTGTGAAAGGGCTGCATCAGGTATTCTTGTGCAGGGTAATCCGTGATGGAAAGTTGTTTGAGCTGTTTCTGATTGCATCTGGAATCTGTCCATGATGGCTACTACTACATGTATTGTCATCTGGGTTTCTGGCTTTGGCTACAGTGCGTCATTTGTTCCCTAAGTAGAACCCTGATTGCTCCCACAACTGTTGTAGATTTTTTAAATCTGTTGAGGGCTATATTAGCACTGGGGCAGAATGGTGGAGAGGGGGTGGTAAATCACTTCCTTAATGGAGATTCTCTTGCCAAACAATTGTTACCAAATTTTTTTGAGTCAAATCCTTTTTTCTCCCTTTCTTTACAGCTGAAGGTCTGTCTAAGCCATCTCTCATCGCAAGGTCAAATTTCAAGGTAAGATTTTTTATTTGTTTGGTTGGTTGGTTGGGGTTCTACGGCTCCATCGATCGACCCTTTACGGCCATTTTGGCGCTGAGAACCATTCCAAAGTTTTTTGGGGTAGGAATTAATATTTAATTTTGCCCGGGCGGCGGCTTCATAGGCCCACTCTTTTCGATTTTCAACCACCAAGGGATCTTCAACATGCTCACGGGGCCTTCAAGATTTTTCGTCCTTATCCGAGAAGACTAGGTGTTTGATCTTATGTATCCTAAGATAAGGGGTGTGGTTGAAAGGGAAGGAATAGACCCCGAGAGAGAGTAAAAAGAAGAGTCAGATAGTTTGTTGAAAGGGTAGACAAGGCATAGAAGACGAAGAAGAATTAATAAATTGGGGATAATATGCTGGCACTGCCCAGGTTCAAACCCAGGACCATTGGCATGAGAGGCCAACACCATGTCCTCTAGACCATTAGAACCCCCCCCCCCCCCCGATTGAAACCAAAGTAAAAAGATAAAAAACACACAAGAAGACTTGTCAAAAGAAAATCAAAACTGAATCCTGTACAACAAACTGACAATAGTGACAGCACAGGTCAAGCTTGAAACAATGAAATCAAAGAAGGAAAGGTGGCAGATAACCTGTGCAGAGATTGACTTAACCCAACAAGGTCACAAAGCATGGGAGCTGCTTCACAACATTGAAGGAAAGGAGAGGAAAAGCAATGCAGAGGCTTGGCAAAGAGACAAAGGGGAAATCTAAACCTGTAGGCTACCTTGGTTATGTGAGATCCACTAAGGACTGGCAGCCGTTATTTTCACCCCATGTCGTGGAAATAACTTCTATGCGCATTTTCACAACATGTTTACCGGTATTTCGACCAATCAGAGAACAGCTGGACCGCGCCCCCCCCCCCCCCCCCCCCCCCCTTCTCTCTCTCTCTCTCTCAAGATCAAAATTGCTTACGCCAGTCCCCATCCCTTCGAGATGGGAGGAATTTTTAAATCATATCGTGATTTGGAGTTTGAGGAAGAATTTTAAAAGTAGGCCTACTGTCGTACGTTTTCAGCAAAAAGTTGTCAAAATGAAATCAAGAATTGCAAAGAACAACTCAATCAAAGACGAGTCAAAACACTACCCAACGCCTCTTCTGATTTGCAGGGGACGTAAAACTGGTGACCAAACCAAATGAAAGCAGACTTAGGCTACTTTTTCTGACATTATTGCCACACTCCCCCCTCCATACCTCATCAAATCAAGCCATTGAAGCTCCCTCTGCTAGATCTACCCCTTCCCTCTTCCTTCAGCCTCCTTTCCGTCTGTTTCCTTTTCTCACTTAGTCCTACTCTCCCTTCATGGTAGCATATATAGGCCTGTTATCGTTTCTTCTTTCTTTATTTTCCGTTTCTCAAGGAAAATATTATCATGGGGAATTTGTAAAATCAATAATCTGCGATTACCAATCCAAACAACAAGGCTGCAACAAAGGGTTTACAAAAGTTACACATCGGGTCTATTCGTTCGCCACACTACGCTAGGCATTCGCCCGTGACACTAGCACTAGCATACAGTACACAGTGTGTATCCTATCATCAGAGACTGCCTCGTTCACGCCCCCCCCCCCCACCCCCCGTACACCTAAGCAGTGCAGTAGGTGTAGGACTACATAAAAATCCCAGTAAACCTACCACTACCATCGGTCTTCTTTTGTTGTTGTTTTTGCTGAAGACGTACTTTGTACTAGGCAAGCTTGACTGTTATTGAATTCATATTGCCATTCCATTCTGTCTATTTCAGCACATGTACTGGTCAATGAAGCAACAGCTCGTTCACCACACATTGACTGGCTGCAATCTAAACCCAGGTGACCTCATGGGATCTGGCACCATCTCTGGAGAGGTTAGTGACTTCCAAATATTTCTCGTGTAAAGTTTAGGGTGAATATTCCACTGTTTAGGATTTGAAATTTTACCACACGGAACAAGAGCATCAACATGAATCACTATTTGGGGTCAACAAACCGATCAACTTTTGAAATTTTTACATGTGGCCGGGGGATAGGTGGACCCCGGACCAATGAGAAGCTGTCTGACATAGATCTAGGTCTGCTTTCTAATAATCTAATCTAAAGGTTGTGAGTTCTAATCTCGTTAGGATCACGATTTTTAACTTTTTTTTAACAAGTAGAGAACCTGTCTTCGTACGTCTGCTTAGAAAACAAATACGATAGAAGAAAAAAAACATAGATCAAAAGAACCATTTAAAAACAAAAAACAATGAAGGGGTAAAAAAAAAACCAAGGAAAAAAAAGAGACGAAGGTGTGAATCGATCCCACGACACCCGGGTGGTAAAACCTAGAGTGGGATGCACAAAGCTAATCGGTCGTTTTTTCGACTAA
Organism: Phyllaplysia taylori; assembly: GCA_032273245.1. Lineage (NCBI taxonomy): Eukaryota > Metazoa > Mollusca > Gastropoda > Aplysiida > Aplysiidae > Phyllaplysia > Phyllaplysia taylori. Next base: position 5,728 of record JAUKPP010273031.1, on the reverse strand, counting down.
ATGCTCCATTACATAAAATCGTAATTTCGATATGTGAGTAATTTTCAACTTAACTCACCCCGCCAGCACGTGGTTTTGTGAGCTACTGTGAGTATTACGAGTTATGGAATGGAACACCTAGTCGAAAAAACTTGCGACTAGCTTCGTGCATCCCACTACTAGCCCCTACCACCTGCTCTACAGAGGATATTGGTAGCAAGGGGGAAATTGATAAGTAGTTTATGTTTTGACACCAAGTGGTTTTCACACTAGGTTTCGTTCAGCAGCTGCGTCTTTTCGTGCAAAAGGTCAGGGAGGCGTTTGTTGTATTTCTGCATTGTGTAAAGCGACTAAACTTTTAAAAATTTAATTTTTAGATGGTTTTACCCTAAAATTATCAAATTGTGGTGCATTGCACTGGAATGATGCATTACCCTACCTAGAAAAATAAAGTGGTGATTTTTTACCCTCGATCCAAACCTTTAGCGCTTGGCAAGAAAAGGAACCTCAAAACAAAATAATTGTCTCCCTAGACCTTCTATTTTTTTAAGAAAGGATTTACTTATCTAAACAGAAAGAAACAGTAAAAGTTAAGGCTGGACAAAAATGTACTGAGCTTATAATCAGAGCTTAAGTACTTGTACTTGCGGTACATTTTCAGTACTTTTACTGTACTCCGGTACATTTTTTAAAACCAGTACTTTACTGTACTCAAGTACTTTTTTATAAAAGTACTTTTGAGACTTAATGAAAGGGTAAGTGCCGACAAACGGACAGCATTTTGTTTCGCTGATTTTCGCTTCGATTTCCGACTTCGTTTATTTTTTACCAAATTAAACTTAATTAGAGTAACAGCCCTTGTTTTTGTTCCGATTAACGAATCGGATGCCACTTTCTTTTGTCTTTAGGAATACGTTGCCGTCGTTGTCTTGTAACTCTTACCAGATTCTATGAACTTATTTTGATTTGCCGTGGTGGGCCATTTTCTTACCCCGATGTTACACAATGTATATTATTTTAAACATTGGTTGGTCTCAATTTAGTTCTTCTTCTCCATAGTTTTCCTCGTCCCGCTTCTCATCATTCTTTCCTTTCTTTTTTTTTTTCTCTCCCTCCACTGTCTTCTACTATTATTCCTCTTTCCCATCTAGTCCTTCTTCTTCTTCTTCTTCTTTTTTTTTCTCTTCTTCTTCTTCTTCTTCTCCCCTCCTTCTCCTTCTCCACCTCCTCTTTTGTCTTCTTCTTCTCTAGGAAACAAACAACTAACAGATAAAAAAAAAAGCAATTAAATTTTACAAAGCGAGTTCATGTTTTTTAAAAGTAGAAATACATAGAGAATAGCGATCACATAGCATGCAGCATGGGGCGAAGACGTTGCTTAGCAAAGTTTATGTGCGTGACAAGGGGGCAAACACGCCGATAATAGGGCAAACACGGCCAGTTTTGATTTTTTTTCATTGTGTTGCATAAGGGAAATCGCAGTTTTGTAGAAAATCAGGGTTATAACTCTCTAAATTTTGGTGCACACGTAAAGGCAACGTTTTCTTAATCATTTAAGTACAAAAATTATACAAATCGTCCCAAATTTAAGCGAGTTACAAGCATTTGAACATTTCCGTAACTTTCAGGGAACGATTTCTCAAAAACCGGATTTACGGTGTTCACCTTTATGTCACGGGGGCGACGATATCACCCATTCACTAGTTGCGTCTGTTTTTGGGTTGTTGTTTTTTTCCAATTTCATGGACCATTTCCACGTATGTTCAGTGTATATAAACAGACTGCACCACTTTCAAAATAGAACTGCTCCGTTGATTTTTAAACAGTCCCAAAAAGAACACATCACACCTTTGCTAATTAGGTTGCATTAACTACCACTTAAAGCTCGAATTGACCACACAATTGCTGTTCTATATGTCACAAGTCCATAAACAATAAAGCATAATTGAATTATTATTTGTACCAGCCAGACATTTGAGATCTGCAAATGAGAATAGTTTGAGAGTGCCCAATATGAGATGGAAGAAGTTAGGTGGTAAAGCATTAATAATGTTATGCCCCCAAGATCTGGAAGCCATCCCAAAAGATATGCGCCTTATGACACCTGAAGATGTATTTATCTAACACCACCCTGTGCCAGAAGTAATCAAGAGTGTGAAAAGAGAGTGTATATGTGGGAATTGATGTGTGTAGGTATGTTAATATACATTGGTTTTAGATGTACATTTTCTGTCTTTGATTTGTCAGTTATGTTGGACATCAATGTGCACTGTACAGCGCTTAGAGATTTTTTTAAATATATTTTTTTTGGGGGGAGTGGGGAGGAGGGGTTGCTCTCTTTCATTCTCTCTGTCTTTGAATGCATGAACTTTTCAAGTATTTGGAAATGCAAGTCCATCAAGTAGTTTTCTCTTTTCCGTTGATCGACAGGCCTATTTCTCAGCATAGCAGAAAAGAGACAAGGGGTAGAGTTGCATTAGATTAATAGCTTTTAGTTAGCTATCTTACCTCAGCTGCCACCATGTAACACGTAAGAACCACGGGAAAAAACTAACTCGCACAGTGTTGTCATAAGTTTTAATAAGCACTAGGTACAGGCACAACCGACTAGCACAGAGTACAGGAGCAAGACTGACTGGCACAGGGTAGAAAGACAACTGACTACAAAAATACTCATGAAAATTATATGTCACAAGGATAAGGCGGCGCGCAGACACAAATGGGCAGTGACACATTAGTAACACATTAGATCAAGGGCAGTAACAATGAAATGGACCCATAGAATGTTACACCCACAGATACTTTGTACCCATAAGCTGTTGAAAGGATAACAACCCAAATCAGAAAATTGGAATTGATTGCGTGAAGAAGGTAAAAAAAATCCATCTTGAAGTGTTTCGAGTCAGGATTCCAGTCACAAGACCGTAGTATCTATCAAATAATTAGGCGGGAATTCCTGCCTTAAAACATTGGTAAAACTAGACCTATCAACAATCTGAGGGATTTAATTTTTCAATTTTTAGAAATAACAAGTAGAGAACCTGTCTTCGTACGGGCGTCACTCTTTCTTCACCTCCTAGTTGCTATCTTCGCTTCTTTCTGTTTACCTTTCTTTCATCCTCATCTTTTCACAAATGACTTTCTTTACTATTATCTGTTTTTGTGTTTAACATAGGCTTCTTTGCACTTTTCCCCATAGACCTATCAATGTGTCCCAAAGTCGGTTTAAATTTGCTTAGAAAAAAAAATACGATACCAAAAAAAAAAATGATGAAAAGAACCATTAAAAATGTATTGAGTCTGACAAGAAACATCGACCAAAAAAAAAAAAGATGAGATCCGAACCCATGGCACCAGGGTGGCAGTCTCTGGCAGATACGGAAACGCTTACCATTTTCCTACAGGGGATATCGTTTGTAGGGGGAAAATTAATAGCATAACTAATGCAGATTTTCACAAAAAGTTGCGCTCAGCGACTGGTGCAAACAATAATAAAGTAGAAGCAAAGATAAGTGTGTTCTACTTGTTTACAAATAGATATAAAAGTGTTGATGTTCTTTGTCCGAATTTATGGTGAAATTTCGAAAGATCAATAACTAAATACAGTTTTAGGCTAGAATCTAGATCTTTAAAGCAAAACCGTAAAGCAACAGCCTCTAGATGTAGATCTAGTTCGTGATTCGTGGTCCTGACCAATTTCGATCTCATTCACCGTCCTTTTTTATTACTTGTGTTAGTGTTATCAAAACCAACAAAGGGTTTGAGTTCGAGCTGGCGAGACTCCTCATATCTTGAAGATGTCCAAATAAAAGTCCATGCAACGTTTATGAACCTCTTGATCACAAGTTCACCCAAAATATACAAATTCATCTGTAAACTAGTGCAAACCTTAGACAAATGCAGCTTTGCTAAAAGGATGGAAAATTCAAAATAACGTTCGTATCAAGCATTTCAGATTTGTTGAATTAGAGCCTATACGGAAATAAACCCCACCCTGTAGTTAAGGATTTCATCTGATTTATCTATTTTTTTTATTTGGACGTTTTTCTGCTCCTATAGTAAATTCCATTTTCATCTCAGACACCGGAAACATATGGCAGCATGTTGGAGCTGTGTTGGAAAGGCACTAAAACGGTTGAGCTTGGTAATGGAGTCACAAGAAAATTCCTGCAAGATGGTGACGAGGTCATTTTTCATGGTAAGCTTTTAGAATTATCCATCACTTCTACAGTCCACCTCTGAAGATACTGTTAGTACCATTAGAGACTCAGTGAGCAGGGAAATTTCTTCACTTTTTCAAATGTGATAATAAACGTACTGTAGAAACTACCTTAGGGTCACCTTTTTGTACTTGTCACTGTCCCGTGACACCCTTACTTTTTAAATTCACAAGCAATAATTGAAATAGTTCTCTCACCTGATGACTATCATAACTTTCCAGATTTCTAGGAGTTTCACTGGTAAAAGTGAAAATTATGCAACTTTTTCACATGCATGACTGAGCAAACTCTTGTTCTTGGGTCAGCTGCCTTTGACTTTGACACCGTCATTAGTTGATGACAAGTTATTGCTCTACTTAGGAGTTTTCGGACAGACTTCAAAATTATGGGCCTCTTGTAATACAGGGTGTTTTTTTAATTTTTTATATTGATCTATTCTAATTTGGAATAACCCTAAAACGGTAAAAGATAAAGGCAAACAGGTTTTTGCACATCATTCCCTGACCATATAAATTTTTGGGGGTAACTTTATACGGTGGTGTTGATAGAAAAGTCCTTTTGAAAAAGAGTACTGGATTAAAGCACTTTTTAGGTCATGGCGTTAAAGCAGCACACATATCAAAGAGAAGGATCAATAATAACATAGCAATGAGCAAGGCAATAAAAAGAATGATTAAAACTGTTTTTCCAAAAGGAATAATGTCTATTGAGCTTTGGCATCATGTCTTACGAAAAAATGGCGTATATGCTGAGACAAAACACGAGGATGCGTGGATAAATGGGAGAAGTAGAAGCAAAAGTTTGCCAGTGTGCAGACGATACCACAATCTTCCTGGAGACTTCCAAAGAATCATTTGAGTACTGTATAAATACAGGATGTTTTTTTTTATATTGATCGATTCTAAACTGTAATAACTCAAAGACAGTAAAAGATAGAAACATTCTGTTTTCAACAGATTAATCCTCATCCATTTAAGTTTTTTTCTGGTACCAAAATCACCCGATTTCATTGATAGACGGTGCGATGCCGCCAGTTTTTGCAAACAGACCCTGATTTTTAGTGTGTAGAAATGACGCCAATATTTTGTTTCCGCTATTTCTCGACTGCTCCCGTAGTAAGTAGTAAGAAGAATATAACAACCCGTCTCATTCTCGAGTCAAAGAGCAGAGCAAGAACTATACTATGGTGCTCATTGGCGAACTGCCGAACATTGGTCCATAGTGTTCATGAGATACTGACCATTAATGGCGATTCAAAGACCTTACTCATCCTCAATAATTTCCGTAATCACTTTTGACCAGGGATTTTCACACTTTTAAATTACCAGGGATTCTCCTTGCCTCCATCATAGTTGCTAGTTGATTACCCTACAATTTTTTCAAACTATTAGCGAACAATGCAAGTTGAATCTCAGTCATGACAGTGACAGGTTTTCATTTTATGGCCATGTTCAGACCTGCCTAGTTCTACGGATTTTCCGTAATCATTACGGAAATTAACGGCTGATTACGGAAGTACGGAAACTGCA
>JAUKPP010273020.1:0-11100 GCA_032273245.1 Phyllaplysia taylori | reverse complement strand
CGATACTTGGTCGCGAAGTGATGGAATGGGGATGGTTTCAGACAGTAAAAGCACGAGTGCTTGCCTGATTTCACTGCCCAGTCTTTAAAAATATAGACATTTTAAGTTTTTTTCCTCCAAAACTTCAGTATCGATCAGTATCGACTAAGCGACTATAAGATCTAAGTACTTGATAAGGGAATCGTTCCTAATAAGTACTGAGTACTGATATCGATTAGCGCCCACCCCTACTTGGCACTGAATGCAATGTTATGTAAGGTTTGGGTGTCCCCTGTTGTGTGTTGAAAAGTGTAGGTGACAATCGCGTCCTCTTCGTTTGGTATCCTTTGTACAGATTGATCCCAGGCTCATTCATAAAGACAAATTAAACCCTTGAATATTTTGCATTCACCACGCCCTAAACTAGAAGTTCAAAGAGTCAGGGGTCTGTGGATTTTTCTCTGGATACTTTTGAAAAAACACGCTAGGAGTTGCGACATGAAGGGATGTAAGTAACAGCTCTCGGTACTCCTTCTCTCCGGTTCAACCTCTCCACTGGTGCAGATGATGGGAGGATGCTGTTGTATTGGCGGAAAAGGGCCTTCACGTCTGGCCCACGCACGGCAAACCAAAATACATGGAGTTTCATCATAGAGTCTTTTAAGTGTAACAAGCCAACGACGGCAACGTAATTGAACGTATTCCTTAAGACCAAAGTGGCATCTACAAGGGCTGTTACTCTAAATGGGCTGAACTCGGCCAAAAATAGCGAAGTCGAAAATCGATGCGAAACTCAGCGAAAAAAAATGCTGTCCGTTTTACTTGCTCTTTCAGTAAGTCTCAAAGTACTCAAAATTTACTCAAAAAGTACTCAAAAGTACTTTTATAAAAAGTACTTGAGTACACCAGTACTTGTACTTGGTACTTACATCTCTGTAAACAAGTAGGCCTATTGGGACACTGCCAGTGCCATTGCTAAGTGTTGAGAGAACGCTGCATAAATCTAAAGACAAAACAAATAATTAACACCCACTCTTTCTAATTGCCAATTATTGCCATCTGAAATTTTTTTTTACACATGTACATGTCACTTCCTATATATTAAAAACTAGCTAGGACACCGGCTTCGCCCTGGTGATAATGGCAGTAGTATTGTACGAAGAGAGAGAGAGAGAGAGAGAGCGAGCGAGAGAGAGAGAGAGAGAGATTGTAAGATCATTACTTTGAAGGGACGGGCTACTTCGACCCCGCCTGTCCAGAGTCAACCAGGGCTGAGAGGGTCAATGTCCCAGCAGAAAACGGAAACTGCCTCACATGGCCCCGAACTCATGTCCTCTGCGTGATAGGCGAAGTATTGCATTACAGACGCTGGTGTCGATACTTTATTGTATCTATACAACTGTACATTGTACCGGGTATTTGAGTGAGAGGAGTCGTTAAAATATTTCTGGCGTCGATAGTCTGCTAGACTTGTAATCGTGAGGTTGCGGGTTCGAAAATCACTAATAACAGCTCAAGCCCGACGTTGAGTTATTAGGAAAGGATCCCAGTAAGGAAACACAGACGCTAGTCTCCAGGTTTGAATCAAACTCAAGTCTTCTGTGTGAAAGATCAAGAGCCTAACCATTACACCACTGCGCCGGACGGCGCTGTGGTGTAATGGTTAGGCTTTTGACCAGCCATGAGGAAGATCCAAGCTCGATCCCGGTCTAGGAAGATCTGCGTGTTTTCTAGCTCCCGGGATTTTTTTCCCTCTCAGCCCGGGTTGGCCCCGATAGGCAACGTCGAAGCGAAGCAGTCCGTCTCTTAAATGACCATACAGTTTTGCAGGGGACGTAAAACTGGTGACCAAACCAAACCAAACAAGACACCAGCCAGATAATGGTTGTCTCCAAATTGGAATCAAACTCAAGTCTTCTGCGTGAAAGGCGAAAAACCTAACTATTAGATCACAGCCGTTGGTAGTTTAATGCACTTAACTATTTTGACATTGTAAGATTATTTCAGCGACATGAGATAGAAGTTAGAAGATGAGGGAACAAAAGAAACAGCGAAAAAACACAAAGCAGAAGATCCCATCACAACCACAGCGCCCGTGTAACAACACACTCAGAACACTACCGTGCAACAAAGACTACAGTAGTGGTTCGTTAGCGTTCATGCCATAACCAATACCGTAGTGATTTTTGCATACCGGTATATGCTGTAAACACTACCCAGGTGCTTTTGCCGTAGGCCTTCACCGTGAACACTAGGCTGGCTATCTCTAAGCTAAAAACACTACCGCTTACACGCCAGATTGATTACCCACGCCAAAAACACTATCGCCAATAAACACCACTGCGGTTGTTTTTGTGGTTTAGAAATTATGTTTTTGTTGTGTTTTTTCTTCTTGGAAACAAGGATGTGATGTCTTGACTTTTTTTTTAGAGATATAAAGAACTGCTAATTTTCCTACATGGCCGCCGTTACCGTGGCAATCGCAAAATTCATCCTCAAATACAATGCAAATACACGTAATTGCAAATTACATGTACTCACAATATGATCCTTTAATTCATATGAGTGGGTTTTGAATTCTCTATAGAGAGTAGTGAATTAGGCGTGAGAAGCCGAAAATAGTGGGGTCTGTGTGATTGCAGAATAGGCTATATGCCTAAGAACATAATACGTTCATCTGGTGGTCGTATTTTTTGCGGGACAGTACATAATTTATTTAGCGTGATCATTGATCGGGATAATGTTTTTTTTAGCCTACCTGGATAGTAATTTTTGCTTGAGAGTGATGTCATTGATATAGCCAGAAATAATGATTTTGGCATGAAGGCCTATGCTATATATAAACACAAACGATAGTGGATTTTGCATGATGGTAGTGAATTAGGCGTGAGAAGCTGAAAATAGTAGGGTTTGCGTGATTGTATAATATATTTTGCTTTGATTTGGCTACCAGTTTTACCCCCCTTACAACACTGTAAGAGATGGGCTTTTTCGACCCTGCCTGTCAGGGCCACCCGGGCTGAGAGGGAAAAAATCCCAGCAGAAAAAAAAACAGATCGTCCGCGCTCAAGGATCGAACCGGGGTCTTCCGGATGACAGGCTAAGAGCCTTACCATTACACCACAGCGCCGGTATATTTTTTGCCTAAGACTATCATCTGGTGGCAGTTGTTTTTTTGCGGGACAGTAGTTTTTTCAGCGTGAAGGTCTATGCTATAAACACTACTACCGGTAATAATGCTTTTAGTTGCCAAAATTACTGTTCCTAATACTATGGTACCGGTAGTGTTTGTTGCATATAGTGGTTTTGGCTTGAGGATCAGTGTCATTGGCGTTGCCAGAAATAGTGTTTTTGGCGTGAAGCTCTGTGCTACAAACACTACTGATATAGTGCTTTCAGCGTTACCAAAATGACTATGGTAGTTTTTGTTGCATAGGAGTGATTTTGACTATTACACCGGCCTCGCCCGCAATCTCCAGGAGAAGTAGGAACTCAGTTTTCACTATTACATCACGAGCCAATGTACCCAGTAGCCTGCTTGATTTGTTTGTAACGGCACTTCCGACACTGTAAGGTCATATCAGCACCAGTAGATTTGTTTTTCTTTTTTGGTTTAACGCCCGTTGTAACACTGTACGGCCATTTCAATGGAGACTTTTCCTTTGTTCTCTTTGGTTCTCAGTTTTCCATTCCTTGCAACACTGGAAGGTCATAAAAGAGACGGGCTACTTCAACCCTGCTTGTCAGGACCAAGATGTTCATCCCTATTGGCTTATACAAGAATCAAACTCAAGTGTTCTGCGTGATAAGCAAAGACCTAACCGTTACACGAAAGGTGACAGACTAAACCTAATTGAATAAGAGGACCATGTCATATGTTTTGTACAGGGTTCTTTTTACGGCACTATCGACAACATAAGTCCATTTCATTTTCAGCGCCAGGACAGATTAGGTCAATACATCATGTACATGTAGTAACATTTAGAAAGGAGAAGAGGCCACACAGAACGCCCGCCAACCACATTCATACAAAAGGCAACCATGTAAGCGAAGTTAAATAACTCAAAGTTGTAGTAGTAAGGAATGGGTTATTTATTATTTATTATAGAGGCGCTAGCCTCAGCTGTTTTAGCCTCTTCTTGTTTTGGTTTTTTCTTAAGCACTCAATCATGCTTAAGTTTCCCTGAGGGTTGCCATTTGCGTACTGCTTCAGCACTTCGCTGAAATTCTGTCCAACAAAAGGAACAGACTAGTGAAAAGCTATAAAAACAAAATCTAAATCAGGTTTTTTTTCTCTCTCCTGTAAAATTTTAAAACATAGACTACTGCTCACACACGCTGGAGTTTTACACTGGGACTTGAAAAATTTAACTCTGTTCACTTTCAATAGGATCGAGGCTCCAGTCATTATATCTTCCTGATGCAAATCCAGTCAAGTTCACTGGGGTCAAATTTGGAATCTCCAAGCGCCAAGACAGTTGCATAACTATTCCACCAGATATCTCCCTGTCCTGTTATACACACTGGGGAGGCCGACTGAATACAGTAGAATCCGCATAAGTCAACACTGCTGGGACTATTAAAATCACGTCGAGAAAGAGAGAGTCAACTTAAGGGATGTAGTAAATAAAGAAAAAAATGTGAATTCCATATCGTGTCGACTGAGGGGAATTTTGAGTTTAATATCAGACTTCGAGATATGCGGGTTCTTCTACTGTACAATTTTTGTTTGGATATTCAATTTGGAAAGCAGTGGGTAAAAGATAAATTCATTAATGAAAGAAGGCAAGACGGTTCATACACATTGAATTACATGTATGATGGACCACAAAAGATCTCACATGATAACCTAAGTATTATACCGATCTGTACCAAGTAAATGAACCTATCATGTTGAAGACTCGCGTTCGATCCTGAGAGCAGACAATCTCGTTTCTCTGCCGGCATTCAACCCTCTCAGCCCTGACAGGCAGGGTAGAAGTAGTCCGTCTCTTAAATGAACTTACAGTGTTGCAATGGACGCAAAATTGGTAATCAAACCAAACTAATAAATAAATTATGTACATTTACTTGATACAGAAATGTCAGTGAGAGACGGGACTCCCAACAGTAAGTGTAGAGATCGAGGGATCTACAAGGATTAAAGACAGCTGGTGGTAAAAAATAGAAGTCGAGTCAAACAACCAACTCAACCTGTGTATAGTATTTATATGAATCATGATTTAATATAATGAAAAATGTGAAAAATGTCACATTTTTCATTATACATGTGTTTAGTTCATATTTACAAAACATGCTGGTTGAGTGTGGCGAGTTGTTTCACTCTTTTCTTTATAATTTTTACAACCAACTTTCTTGAATCCTTGTAGTCTCACCCTCACTAACATTACTCTACCATGTACAAATGCGCTTAAATGAAAGAAAACTTCACAATTGCTTTCAAAGAAAAGTTTATTTTCCATCACGAGAAAAACAAAACACAAAAATAAACCCCACACATTTCCTACAAACAAGCTTACCCCCTCCCTAAAACCAGCTAATCTTTCAGACTGCTACACTTCACTGTGTACTTGACCACAGACCTAGTCATTGTGTCTCAGCAATGCACTGTTGTTGTCTTTTTCCATTTCAAGTAGGCCTATATGTCGGTTGCCATAATGAATGAAGAGCAAAGTAAAATACCAGTACACTAAGGAGTGATAGAATTTGAAAACACTTGTTGAATGATATACATGCATACGATATTCTTGGAACGAAGAATTAGCTTATCAGATGTTACTGTAAAAGCATCTGCAAAATTCTTACATCCAGAACATGTAAATTGCAATGGGTGAATAAGTCTTTCAACTCTCTATAACACATAGGTGGGATAGAATTGGGAAAAAAAAACTAATTTAAAATCAGAGGGCAACATCTGCTTCTTCTCTAGTTCTAAAGCAAAGACAAATATCTTGCAATCCAATCATCGGTTCTTTAAAGAAAATAAATAGCAACTGACTTAAAACATGCTTGTAGCAGGTACAATTCCTAGATTAGGATAATACCAAAAATAAATAAAATATGACAGGGAAAAGAAAAATGACAGACGTGTGGTTGTACATTGTCGTGTCAAGGAAAAGCCAAATATACCAATGGCAGTGACAAGAGGGGAAAAGTGTGCCCTGGTAGACTCTTTCCGGTCAAAATCTTAAGTTCATGATAAAATCCTTCACTAAGCAATTACAACAAACACATACAATTTTAGTCATTTCATACAAGCATGAATACATTTCTGGTAACATATTTGATTAAATCAAAGTGGCATGAAACAGTCTCAATATGCAGTGAAGCTACTGTCATGCAGACATAACGATGAGGTTAAAACGCCTCCACTCTAAACACAACTAGCAAAAACGCTTGTGCCTGATCAGGGTCTCAGTTACAATGTAAGATATAAACTTGATTCCCTTTCATATGTATGCTACAGGTCAGCAACATACCCCAGCGCACATTTTCCTGCTTCCATCCAGCCAGCACATGGAAAGACCTCAGTTCTCTCCAACCTCAACCATAATGAGAGTAAGTTTTGCAAACAATGTCAGAACACTGAGACGAGACCAGTGACAAAAAAAATAAAGACATAACTACCACCTGCAATTTGATTTGGGGGAAAAGACAATGTACAAAAGAACTAATTAAGAAAAAAAAATTTCAGTAAAAGTCGACAGGTGTCTAGTATTTCACAGTTGTCCAGCCATCATCCTCTTCCCCTGGCCCTGGAATGAAACAATGGAAATGTGATGAGCATGTGTCACAAATAGTCATTTGTAGAAGACAGAATGGTCAATACATAGCCATGAAAATGGACAAAAAGGGGCAAAAACCAACAGAGGGATAGAGAGACACTTCTGTGGAGGTCCTCAGACTTTTTTTCTTTCCAATTCAGTGGCTCCAGTGGAATTCCACTCATACTTGAATGTCGTTAGTTCTCTTCGCCTTATATAAAGCCTCTGCCAGATAAGAAGAATTTTTTACCCCCAATCAACTGCCTGAAAACGACATACAACAGTGCCCAGCTTTGCCCCCTCCTCACACATGCTCAGAATATAAATGTGCACTTACTGAACACATAATTATCTCTGTTGGCGTCTCTGCCTGTGACATAATGCCTTTCCCAAAGTGACTTCTCAGCTGATAAGAGGTGCACATACTCAGCAAAACAACTTTCCTCATTTGATTTCCCTCATACATCAATTAAGTATGGCAAAATATTTATATTACTGTGTTTGCCTGATTGAATGGATCAAGTCAACCCAGCTTTAAGTCAACATCTTTTTAACCATTGAATTTTTTTTTGTGGTTTGAGTTTTACGTCCCTTGCAACACTGTAATATTATTTAAGAGATGGGCTACTTTGGCCCCTCGAATCCCATCAGAAAGACACAGATTCTTCTCTGCAAGTGGGATTGAACTCATGTCTTTCTAATGATAGATGAAAAGCCTAACCATTACACCACAGACGTCGGTAAACTGTTCTTTTAACTTGGTGTAAAGAGGCAATAAAGGGGGATGAGACCCTTCTTTTTTAGCCAACCATGCTGTCATTTCAAGCTGTCTTCGTATCCATTCCTGGGGTGTAATCTAGGCATCTACTCCAATAAAATATTTGACCATGAAATTTCGACTTACCAGGCTCTCTTTTCTCTGCCCTAGGCGGTGGGCCATCACCTGGATTGACAGACAAGAATATATATCATACACCAATCAAAGTAACATATTACATAAATAGAACTGTTGTGAGGGACAGACAAGTATGCAAAATTCACCCTTAAGGATAATCAAACAGCTTCAAAAGCATACTACAAAAACTGGGATAGCAACATTTTTTCTTTGAACAAACCCAGTTATTTTTGCAGTTTAGAAATGCCCATATTTGACAAATTAACAACTTGATGTACCTATAATGCAGTGTGAAAAACCTTAACATTTTCTCAGTTTAATTTATAAAACACTGAGTAGGACAAGGACAGATTTAATTCATTGGGGCGTGTAAGTAATCCTCTGCCCCCTATGGGTACCAAGAAAGAAAATAGGCAGATGATTACAAATCACACCAGATAATAGCTACATGCAATTTACAATAAACTTTGCTTCTTAAAATATTAATGAGGATGCCTGGTATCAAGGACGGGCTGAGCTAGCACAATAGCACTTTGGTTTGGTTTGTTCATTTCACGCCTCTAGTAACACTAGTAACACTGTAGTGTAAGGTCATTGTAGAAGTGGCTAGGGCAAACCTGAGTTGAGAGAGGGACACAACAAGATTCTAAAAGAGAGACATAGCTATTTCTCAAACATGGGGATAGCACTTAGGTCCTCTGCATGATAAACAAAGAGGCAAACTGTCAAACATTAGATGCTGGTAAAGAGCTTTGGTATCCTGCAAAAATTTGTTCAGTTAAACATGACACACAATTTAGTACTTCTAAGGAATTGTTCACCGAGGAGAGAATATCAATCATTGCTGTACAATTTATTTATTTTTTAAAGAAAAAAAAAGCCTTTTGCACTTCCTTTTTGATGGATATATTATATTTTAGGTAAAGCTTTGACAAATCAGATCATAAACAAATGCTCACCTGCTCTCCTCCAGGCATCCTCCCTGTCTCCACCTCGCGGGGGCGGCCGTCTGTCATCTCTGCTAGGGCCCCTGCCTCCTTCATCTCTGTCAAATCCTCTTTGGTCATCTCTATCAAAGCCAGCACCTCGGCGGTCATCACGGTCGGGAGGTGGCCCACCCCTTCTCCAGGAGCTCTCTGAGTCACCACCAAATCCCCTGCGTGGCTCGTCCCAAGGGGGACCCCTAGAAGGAGGGCCTCCCTCATCCCGGGACCTCCAGCTTCCACCACCCCGTGGACCATCACTGGGTGGAGGAGCCCTGTCCCCACCGCGCCAGTCATCTCTCTCCCTTGGTGGTGGGCGGTCATCGCGTCTATCGTCACGCCTGTCATCCCGTCGATCCCTCCAGCTATCCCTTGGTCCGTCCCTGGGCACATCCCGTGGTCCATCCCTTGGTGCGTCTCTGGGTCCAGATCTCCAGTTGTCTGCCTCAGGTTGCCTATCCCTGTTGCCGCTACGCCAGTCATCTCTAGGTGGGCCGCGCTCATCACGAGTTCCCCTGTCATCACGGAAGTCTCTGGGACCCCTGTCTTCAAAATCACGGTCCCCGTCTCTGAAGTCACGCCCGTCTCTCATGCCCCTGTCGTCAGGCCTGCGGAAATCTCTATCCCTGGGTGGAGGGCCTCTCTCATCTCTCGGACCTCTGAAGTCATCTCTATCACGAGGAGGTCCACGCCCATCTCGGTCATCCCGGGGCCCGCGGAAGTCTCTCTCATCTCGGGGAGGCCCTCTGCTTCTGTCATCAAAATCTCTTGGTCCTCGTGGGGGATCATCTTGACCTCGTGGAGGGCCTCGGAAGTCATCCCGGTCTCTGGGTGGAGGTCCGCGTTCATCATGGTCACCTGGGCCGTCTGAAGACTTTGAAAAGTCTCCTTCACCTTCATTGTCCTTCTCTCTGCACAGCAGCAGACACAAACAACAGTGTTAGCATACTGAACTGACAAATTAAAGGCATATGACAAGAGGAACTCTGAAAGCATGATAAAAATTATAAAATTTTATTCAAGGCAAAAGGCAACGTATGACTAAGCTATTGACGTGCTTTTCTTGTGCCTCAATACATACCATTACTAAACTTGCATTAGAGAAAGGGGTGGGCTCGCAAGAAATGGTTCTCATATCAAATAAATAGCTGCACTGAATATGTTTTTTAAGAAAATTGCAAACGATCAATCTAGAGTGCCTATCATATGCATTCTTTATGTAGTGGACAGCTAAACAACTTACTTCTTTGCTTTCTCCAACAGACGTTCCCTCCATCCACCAGCTTTAGGCTTCCAAGCTTTGCTTTCTCCTGGCTCATCACCGCCTTTACGCCATGACTCCTCTGCTTCTCCGTCCCTATCTCTGGGTCCGTCCCTATCTCTAGGTCCATCCCTATCTCTAGGGCCATCCCTGTCTGGATCACGTCGCGGTTCATCACGCCTAAAGAACAAGGTGGTTTTTATAGAATCAGAAGGTAAGTAAAACATAAAAAATTCAATGTGAAACAACTGATTTTTCTTTCAAGTATAAAAAGGTTAAATTTAATTTCAAGATTATAGGGCATGGAAATTTAATCTTTTTCTGCAAAGCACTTACCTCCTAACAAATAGTACCCTCTTAAAACCTTTGTTACAAGACCAAATTTTTTTAAAAGTTTGTACATGTTCCAGATTTAATCAAATTAAGATCTACAGGGTCATCCCCCAAAGCTTGAAAATTTTTTCAAAAGCCCTATTCGTGGAGAAAATAAAGCTGACATACTTTAAAAAAATGTGTCATGAAAGATTTGAATAGAAACAGATTAAAGTCACATATAAAGTTTAACATACTTCCTTAATAGAATAATAATCATTGTTTAGTGTGAAGACTTGCACAAAAGATAATACTACAATGAAACGCTTATAATAAGCCTACCTTTGATACTTTGAATTCTTTGTCAACATTTGATTATATAACATTATTATTATTAATAACTATGTATCGGTATTATTTGAATTTTACATTTTGTTTTTCCTGACCTCACAACACATCACAAAATTCCCCACTTTTTTACCCATCACAAAATTCCCAACTTTTCCCCGATTTCCCAACCCAGTGAGGACCCTTGATCTACTTACAGCTGCTCTCGGCGTCAGAGCTGTAATAGTATTTTTAAAAAGGTACTTAAGTACAAATTAAAGTACAATCTGAAAAATGCACTTAAGTACACTGTAAGTACTTTTCTGCAAAATGTACTTGAGTACAAGTACTTTTTTAAAAAGTCCTTATGAGTACATTTTGTGCCAATATGCTAAAACAATTCAGTGCTAATATAGAACATCATATTGAATAACAAGATCCAGTATATTTGTCAAATTTGACCATTGATTACTAAAAATGTGAACAGGAAACAAAGAATAAAGAACTGAATAAAAAATAACAAATAATAATAGTAAAATAATTAGGTTTATATAGCGCCTGATTAAATCAAATCTCCCC
>JAUKPP010272987.1:0-11101 GCA_032273245.1 Phyllaplysia taylori | reverse complement strand
GCCCCCCCCCCCCCCCCCTTCCACACACACCCGCACCCCGTTTACCGATTCCTCTACCTTTTCCCCACCACTTTGTAAGTCAAGTGTGAAATTACATCCTCACCATGGGCTTAAAAGTGAAAAATTGTCAGAGAAATAGATTGACATATTTATGGGCAAATCTTGTTGAGTTTGACGACCACAAAGAACAGTAGAGCGCAGAACCACACGTCCCGGCTGGGAGACTTAATTGACCGGAAGTGAGTTTCAGGAAGTGGCAACACAGGCCCCATGGCTAACATCTTTGTACCATTTTTATCTCAGCCCTCTCGGCCGTGATGAGATTGTCAGGTTCGTGCGAATCCTTCTGTTGTTCTTCCAACGTTATCGTCCAGTCTCCTGCCAAGCAAATTTTTCATTGGTTCTCTCCCCTTTCTTTCCTCTCTATCTTCTGAGTGCTTGTTTGTTTAAATATTAAGGGTTTTTTTTTCAGTTGACGAAGTTGTACGTGCTGTTGTGATGAAACAACTCTCCCAATGTTTATTGTGAATTATTGAACCAGGTTCGATGTTGTTAGTTTTTTCCTAAGTATTTTTTCACGTGCTTTTGAAAGGGTTTAATGGGCCGTGTCTGAAGAAAATGATGCGTGGGGCATTTGACTAATCTATAGCTCAGAATCTTGAAAGTTTCCGCTTCGATCTTTTTGGTTAACATGATGTCTTCATCCGGTGCTAGAGCTGCACCGACCGGCAATGTGAATAACGTATTTTTCTTTATCACTTTGTTTGATTGTTTCGACAATGTCTTTCGTGTTTTGGATACTGTTTCTATGGGAGAGAGCGATAATATCTAGCTACAAAAGCCCCAATCTTTGTCGCGATGTGTTTGCTGTAGTTATGTGTTTAGTCCCTATGACGCTCTGCTGATTCTTCATCGATGCTTCTGGCAGTCAATTTGTAGCTTGAAGCAATTCAGATCTGCTCAGATGGACAATAAAGCAGATCTACTCTTTTGATAGGTTGAGATCTTGCTGTGGACGGTGACATCTTTGCTCTGAGTTGGAGACTGATACAGCTCGTTAGGTCCTAGTTTTACACCCAAAGAAAGCTTTGGCTAACTTGGTTATGTACTAAGATTTTCATGGGTGCGCGAGAATAAATGCATCGCGAGTATAGAAGCATGGACTAAAACAATGGTATCTTGGACTTTGTTGTTTGAGAAGTAGAAGCGGTAGAGGTATTGCGATGGACATCTGTCATCGCTCTTTGTTGTATTGATCTCGGCAGTTTTCGTAGGAAAAACAGAAATTTAACATAATAGTCTTGAGCAGTACACCGTTGGGTATTTGATGTCGTAACGTTGATTAAGGCCATGAAAGGTGTATGGATGCGTATGAATATTTCATTAGATTAGAATTGGTTTAGTTTGATTTGTTTGGGCTTTACGGCCCCGTCGTCTCTGTAAGATTATTTCAGCCCCGATAAGACTAGGATGAATTCTGTGATTTGACATTAATGGGTATAGGAGTTGTGTTTGCTTATACTGTTCGGGATCATTTCTAAAGTATGTCTTGTCGAGACGGTGAATCCACACTTGGACAAAATGCAGTTGCTCTCAAGATTGATCTGAGTGGGGTGTACTTTAGATAATGTCATCTTTTAGTCATGCCTTTCACTCCATCAGGTTCATAGGCTATTGGCCACAGGTCTCTTGCGAGTCCGATATTGCGCTGTCTTCTCTATTTGTCCATTGTTCCAATCGCAAACTTGCCTGTGCCGGATGTTTTTGGTCTTCCTCTCTATTTCTCTAAGGATTCCATTCCACTGACTGCCCTGTGATGTGTTTCATTGAATTCTTAAAGGTGTGGCCTAACCGTCCTTATCTCGACAATTTTTTAAATTATTTCACCGAAAGAAATTTTAAGTCCTAAGTCTATCTGAAAAATCTAATCCTGTAATGAAAATAAACCAAACCTTCGTGCTTGGTTTTGAATATCCTAGCTGTAAATGGAAAAGAGACCGATCAAAACTTACCCCACAAAATCTTCGACGGACTACAGTAATTTATTAAGATTACATTATTATTTCGTTCAATATTTCCAAATGGAAAAGAAACCTTTTAAAAACTGCCCCTCAAATTCAGCGAGGGACTACAGTAATTTGTTAACATTGCGCAGTTGGTGTCCCCCCAACATTATTTCCGTTCAATATTTTCAACACTTAAGAGTTATTGACTCAGGATTCTCCTACAAATGCTTCTGATATAACGGAATCTATTGGGTGTCTGGCACTTCTAAATCGTGCCTCTTGTAATGTTTTCGCACCTCGTTAATGTTGGCACAGGATGGCGGAATCAATCGAGTCCTGCATCATGATGAATAGTTTTCCCATTTCCACAAGTTGTTTAGCCTTCAGAGCGTGTGAGGCAGTTGAGTGATTCACGCACTTCCGGCAACTAGAATCCGCAGAGGAGACGTAGGCGTTTTTACCTGCAGCCTGATAAAGCAGTCACTGGTTTCGTAACGGTGTCAAGTAAAAAATGAAAGGTGTTCAATATTGAATGCGTTGCTTAAGACTTGTAGGAATGTCCTGTATGTCGTGCATTTGCTACTTTTTGAAGTACCAAAGGCTTGTACGTATACGCGCGCGCGTGTGTGTGTGTGAGTCTTGTGTGTGTAGGTGTGTGTGTGTGTGTGTAGATGTGTGCATATGTGTGTGCATGTGTTTGTTGAAGTCCCAAAGGCGTCTACCTGTATGTGTGTGTACGTATGTGTGTGCATGTGTTTGTTGAAGTCCCAGAGGCATCTACGTGTGTGTGTATGTGTGTGTGTGTGTGTGTGTGTGTGTGTGTGTTTGTGTATGTATGTGTGTGTGTTGTTGTCTATAGGTGTGTACATGTGTGTGTGTGCATATTTGTGTGCGTGTGTGTGTGTTTGTGTATGTGTGTGTGTGTGTAAGTATGATGTGTGTTTCTGTGTGTGCTTGTGTGTACACCCAGTGTGCGCAAAACTGAGGTTAGCAGTTTTACGTCCGCGTGAGAGGTGAAGAGCTTAACCATTACACCACAGCGCCAGTAAAATATTTCAATTACATGTATTTATGTCCCCCTCGGCCCAGTATTTCTCCTAAAAACAACAACCACACACCAGATTTGTATAGGGTAGATTATTTGAGAGCTGGTGTGGGCTCGAGCCAATAGAATTAGTCAACACGTTTTAAGAATAACGCTTTTCAACACTAAATAATTTATTACAGGAGCATGTAAACGGACCGATCGTGGCTGATCACTAAACTGGCTGCATTGGCAAGATTCCTTGCCAGTCCCCTTTTAGTCCAAACTTTTGTGTTGTCTCAGAATTAGAGATTTTTAACCGGCGCTGTGGTGTAATGGTTACAGGTTTAGGCTCCTCGTCTGTCATACGGAAGACCCGAGTTCGATCTCGGTAGCGGACGATCTGCGTTTTGTCTGCTGAGATTTTTTCCCTCTCAACCGGATTGGCCCTGTCAGGCAGGGTCGAAGTAGCACGTTTCTTCAATGGCCTTACATTATTGCAGGTGACGTAAAACTGGTAACCTAACCTAACCTAAGAGATTTTTTAATGAATCAACGCGGTGTGTAGTGTTAATTAGACTTGCGGTGTTGTTTATCAAATTTCTTCATCATTATATTTCCTGTCGAAAATGGTAGCTTCTTATTCGATGCAATGTTTAAGACACAATATATTATATTATAGTAAAACTCACACTTTGATGATATTTAAAAAAAAAAGCAATTTGGCGGATAGCATTCTCTCCAAGATAGAAGCATTTAAATACTATTTTGTAACGTTTAGCATAGTATATTATGTGAATTCAAAGTTTAATAATATAAATGAAACAATTTGGTGCAGAACTATGACGAAGTCTTTCCGAAATTATCAGGAGGAGATTGTAAATGCGAGTTTCAATTAATATACTTCTATCCAAATGTCCTAGAAAATGCAAAGCTCCCTGGTCACGAATCCTCCCCCGCCCCTTCCCCCACCCCTCTCTCTCTCTCTCTCTCTCTCTCTTTATCTATCTATCTATCTATCTCTCTCTCTCTATGTCTCTCTCTCTCTCTGGCCCCCTCCCCAAGTTAAATCTGCTTTTGTTCTATGGCCGCTGGCTTGTTTCACCCCCAAGTTTGACGTGACAGAGTCACTTTTGTGTCCTGTGCCTGTCGGTTTACGACTCGGCGACACCCCGCGCACGACACTGCGCCAAACACAAGAACCATTTGGCCGGTAACTCTGGCAGCAACCACGGCGCTGGGTCACGCCTTGAGAGACGAGGATCGGGGAATATCGACCTTTAGTTTTTCTCTCGACTTCCTCCAGCGCTGATTACTACTATAACAGTGTGGCGTGTGTGACTTTACCCCTGGTTTGAATTCAAGTGTGAAGGTGCAGTCAGTTGATAGCCGTCAGTTTGTGAGAATCAGTTGATAGCCGTCAGTTTGTGAGGAGCCTTCGATGGGCACACGTGTCGTTCGGGATGTTGTAGTTGTAATTATAGACCACGTCAGATGCAGATAGGTTCACACAAGTTTGTGCTTTATCAACTTTGTCTGGACTATGCTTTGCGATTTCTTTTTGGATTTATATTGTCAGAGCTATTTCTTCGGTTTGCATCTTAGAACTTACAGTGTGTAATTGTTGTGCTCGATATTGTATGTTTTGTATGCACAAAACTACGCTGGCTGTAGAGAGGTTTACACAAATTCGGTGATTTAAAGACTTCGTCCTGATTCGTTGTCGGTGCCTTCTACTTGGACATTTTTTTACTGAGTGGATTGTCTGGGATAGTAAATATTTGTTTGTTCTAATAGCTCCATACGACATGTTCACGATATTTTAGGGGCACTGGCGGGGTGCATAGCCCACGGAAATTTGATGACTTTAGATTTTACATTGATATAGAGGTGGACCTTTTTATAATACTTTATTATTGCATAAAACCGAAGACATTCTTTAATTTTTAGCGCTACCAATTAATACGTATCAGTTTAAAATTATTCTTTACAAAAAAAATCCATGTGTTTATGAGTTCGATGCTTGAGATTGTGGCCATGAGCGCAGACTGCGTAGATAGTGTAACGAAATTTGGTTATTGAAATATTACTGTGCATCTTTCGTTGTACGCTTATTTATTGGATAGTTATTATTATAAAATCGACTGGTAGATTTATAGAAAGCCTCAATGAATGTATCCAAAATAAATTCATGTTGGAAAAAAACAGAGCTTTGTTTAAAGTTCTAATGGGCATCTAAGAAAAAACTGGGTAAAGCAATTCGTTTCTTTTGCAATATCGTTGGTGGAAGGGCTGTCTGCTATATTTATGGATCTCCGCATATGTAGCGTACTTTGCTGGGTGGAACTCGTGTCTGAAGTGCAGTTTTGTTGACTTTGGCGCATACTCAGAAGCGATGACCCTTGTGCGACAGATTTTGTAAACGCTTTAACACGTCACTCGGCGTCAAGCTCATATTTCAACAGTTACGTTTTTGTAGCTCCCGTGTGTTGTTACCCTTACTCCTTTCTTATATTCAAACTTTTTATTATTTTGGAAAGCGCTCAGTGTAAATAAGAGTTAACGCTTGAAAGACGCGTTCGTGCTATTCAAAAATAATTCGGTGGTAAAAAATGCTTCGTTTTGCTCAAAAGGCTATGACGACAGTATCAAAATTAGTCTTTTGATGTTGTTTAGGAAAATGGATGAAGTCGAATTGTTCAAGATTTACACATTTACAATTGATTGTAAAGCGCATAGAGCCTGTTTTTAAGCGGGGATATGCGCTATATAAACGCAGTCATTTTTTATTATTATTATTATTGTTACTATTATTATTATTATTATTATTATTTACGAATTGAAAAGAAAATAGAAACCACCTCTATATCTACTATAAGTAAGCTTCAAGAGAGCTGTTTTACTTCCGGGTATAATTTTAACCGACACACAGTTATGAGTATTGATGTTAGAATGTGATTAAATCTCCACTTATTATTATGGTAACTTATGTTGTCACAAGTCAATAAAACTTCAGCGTGTCGTGGGCTCTTTCAACGACATAGTTTTTTCTCGTGCGTCGATCCAGTTTTTAATCTATTCATTGGTACTTCAAGAGGGCCGTAAAATGTATTCTTCCCTAAGTCTTTGATGTAGGTACCGTCCTTAACCCAAGCTTACTTTAAGAACACTTGCGATTTAATCGAACACATAGACTATGATACACGATACCTTAATGCCTAAATATTATTATAGACACGCACCGAGTTAAGCCCCGAATGTAAAGAATAAACAAATGAAAATCTCCGCCTTTGATATGTCGTGCATGTTGCATGGAGTTATTGAAAACCCCAACGGCCCTAGCGCCTATCAATGTAAATCGTGTTTACCTGGATCTAGATGACGTTTTCTCCGCACCCTTTCAGATCCCAACGCTTGAGCCCAGTATTGCAGTCTCGCTAATCCGCCACACCGCCTCGTCGTCTCCAAACTAATCTAGTCCATCGACAAGTTCCGGATTCATCGAATTTAAAACATCTACAGTTCACAAATAGAGTAGATGTTTCATTTTCAATTTATTACAGCCCAAGAAATGGAATAAAATTTGTCTTGAAGTGACGCCACGTCTGTTGTCTGGCCGTCATGTGTCAGCGCTAGTTCTAGTGCTACACTTGTTTTTGTCCATTTCGCCTTTGTTGCACCCGTCATGTCGATGAACTGTCGGTTGTTTACTTGGCATAAACAGAATCTTTCGGTCAACTGGTCCGCCCTGAAGGTTCAAGTTGTGTATTGCGGACGGCTTGGTGCCGGTGTTTGAATGTTTTGCGAGGTCGCGATCTGAGTTCAACTTTCAATACTCGGAGGCTGATTGTCACAATATTGTAGATTATGAGATTTTTCTTCCAAGAAAGTGATCGACGGCGTTCTCGTGGTCTTATTTTGTTAATTTTATAGTGTCCATCAGTTTGCAGATATAAAGAGTTGGCTATAAAGAGATTGTTTGCGTTGTTTTTTCCCCCATTCTCCTCATAACGCTTAAATTATGCAATTGCTTCCATCTTAATGTGGTCTGAATTTAGCGAATGTGCTTTTTTGTTTGTTTGTCATTGCGTCGTTTCCAACTACTTGATCTGTGTGTCCGAGCTTGAACTTGTCTGACAAGGATTTACATGTAGTAAGTTTGTCTAAAGTTAAGCCCTTGTGCTTGTATGCTAGGTTCTTGTCCAAGACGGCCATGGTTGGATTTCTTTTCATCGATGATAAGGCTGCTTGTGTTTCTGATCGGAGTATTAAGAAAGGATAAGGGAGAGAACAGGCGACTGGAACCGAATAAATGTTATGGTATACTTAAGTAGATGGGTGTTTTTGTTGTTGGAAATGTCGTAAGCCAATAATAGGAATATCAAAAGGTTTTCAGAAAATATTTGTTTCTTGGGATATTTGATTGTTGATCGCTGATTTTTATACTTTCGTACTAAAAGATGTAGGTATAAGAGATTGAGTGATTCCCAAGGATACAATATCTGACGAATACAGTGCACTGTACAAGGATTAGCCGCAACGGTTACATTAATAAGTTTCCCGAAAAGCAAACTTCATGAGGAAATTACCGTGTGATGCACATTTGTGTTCCTGAAGCTATTGGATTTATCGTCAGTTGACAAGGATTTGAGAAAAGACACTTATTGTCGCACAAAGCAAAGCGGTGAACATTTTTCTAGGATGTATAACAAAGGCAGGGGATTTGGTGGTGGTGGAGGAGGAGGGCGACCTGGTGATGTGAGCAAAATGCCTTTGAATAGAGATGATTCCACAGTGACCAAGGTTTGTCTTAGTATTTTGCTATTTTTTTTCTTCTCATATCGTCATTATGCTTCCAATATGGCCTAACTCATTGTTTGCACTTCAGAGACAATGGGGAAAAACTGATTTGGCCCGACTCTATGTTGCAAGAAAAAACATTACGGAATATATTAAATTTTGGAGGACCTTTGAACAAATGTAATACCAAATGATGCACTATGATGTAGGAAGGTACGTAATGGGCTTATTCCATACTGGCCTAAGTCAAACTTAGGGCATTTTGGAAGCACCATGACGAAGGTATAATACCCACTAGCTCAACATCGCACAATCAATTTGTTTATTGCTGATAGGTTGTTCTGTGCGTTAAACAGCATCAAGTCTGACTTGGAGTACACAAGATTGTGTCAACGTCTCACAATTCAAACCTTACTTATGACGCAATTATTGTCATGTCAGCACTGTTTCACTTTGAAAAAGAAATTCGAATTCTCAGACTACATTTATCTACAGCTGTTTACAGTTCAACGACATGGCTCTTTAGTTACGTCAGTCTCGCCAAAACCCCTCATCGTAAATTTTATCAACATTCTAAAGTTTGGTTGATTCGCATGCATTGTGAACTCTAGGGTCTGAACTTGGATGCCTACAAATCCTTCCAATCCAAACAGAAGAAAAAGAAGAAAAAAGCCGTTATCTCCCGTGTGTAAATCCATGTCTCATGTTTCTTGTATTGTCTGTATTGGCTCGCATGTAATAATTTGCTGATTGTTTGGTAAAGAGACGGATACTCCACTACAGTCCTTGTACAATTTAGCTTTATGCTAAAAATCCAACGAATTATTTTGCGACTCAACTCGAAACCTTTGTCCGATCATTTAAGACTGATAAATGTAAATTGTGTACAGTTGATATAGAACGCTGTTAAAAACCCGTGCAATGTGAAATAACTGAAATTTTTCTTTTTTAGAAATTGTATTCATTCCTTGTATTCACTGGGGCCATATTAGTCACTTTTCTTCATAAGCGCGTCAAATTATTTATATAATGTAAGTTTGTAAGCCGGTTGATTTTCATTTTTAGTGGGTTGTACTATTGTGGCCTTTTGTGGTTTTTAGAAGGCACTTGAATTTAAGAATAGCCTTGTTATCACAATTTTCTAATAAAAACACCAACCATTCAACAAACCAACTGACCAAACTAATCAACCAACCCATCAGTCATGCAACCGATTACAACTCAACTATCTATTTACACATTCAACCTACAAACAAACCAACCAACCAACCAACCGACACACCAACCAACCAGCTAATCAATCAGTCAAGCGATCAACCATCCAACCAGCCAATGAAGTTCCCAACAAGCCAATAAATCTAAGATGTATCCAACCAACCAGCCAATCAACCAAAAAAACAATCACCCAATCATCCAACCAAGCAGTCGACTAAACACTCAACAAACCAATGTTTCAATCACAGAATAGATATAATACAGAACTACAATCCTACGCAGTGACGTCACCAATATATAAGAAAGTGTTATATTTATATGAATTTTATGTTTTTTGTCTCGCAATTTGTCTAATTGAGAATGGTGGTGCTTTATTAAAAATCGAAAAAAAGGCGAACATTGGTGGAACCTAATGGAGTGGCTATTTGTACACTGTATTATATCTATTCCTTGGTTTCAACTGACAAAAAGGGCTGAAAACAATAATCGAAACCAATAACTTGTAGCCAACAGAAAACATCAATAATGCAAATCACAATCATATATGGCTGTTTGTTCGTCATCTACCTGTTAAAAAATCTGCCCCATAGTATTGAAGCTAATGTGGATAAATGGGATGATAAAAAGGAATGAGAAGGAGCAATGGGCAAGCCATTCTATTCCTCGTATCTCCGGCCATCGAACTAGCCACAGGCATACTTAACGTTGACCCTGGAATAATTACCATTATTAATGGATGGGTGGTAGAGAGGTCAAGGTGACGCACTTGGTTGTAAAGACGTGATCATCATAGGGGTCAAGAATGATAGGAGGAATTGGAAAGAGTATCGTTAGTCTTTGATATATTGACGGTAGCTCGATCCCCACCAGATTTACTTGATGAGATAGGACGGGATTGGATGGTGTGTTTTTTTCATCTATAGTTATCAGATATGTCGAATCCGGGGCATCTACAGTTTCTTCAGGGAATAATAGTATCACATATTCAACTCACTAGGCCAATGGAGATGGAGCAATGCAAGTCTGAGGCGACAGTCGTCCAAGGTCACCCCATCGTTGTCAGGTGCCATCAGATTCATGCGCCTTTTTTGTT
Source organism: Phyllaplysia taylori (assembly GCA_032273245.1). NCBI lineage: Eukaryota > Metazoa > Mollusca > Gastropoda > Aplysiida > Aplysiidae > Phyllaplysia > Phyllaplysia taylori. The sequence goes on along the minus strand of JAUKPP010272987.1, from coordinate 963 downwards.
CTCATCGGTTATAGAATTTAGTTCCTTGCGTTGATTAATGTCAGGGGATACGGAGCTCTTCTCGTTTTTAGTTACCGTATCTTTTGCTTTAAATTCTTTCATGATGAGATTGGAAGCGTTTGTTGGTGACAGTGGCAGCAAGAAAAAAAGTACTTGTTTTGTTACGTTTCTGGGTGCCTTTTAATAATTCAGATTTACCGTAGTTAAATTTTATTTACCCATGTATATCTTGATGCTCGGGCATTACGAATTTAGAAGGTTTTTTATGTTAAAGATAGTTACGGGTGCTCTGATGGGTATTGTTTGCTCGAATCTAAATTTTGTTACTATCTACAGCATTATTATTGAAGCGCGCAATAAACTTTTTTGTTGTTACTCTTGCAAATTTGCCAATGAATTCACGCAAATCAGATTGTGACAGCTGTCGCTACGAGGCAAAAAGCGACATTTCACGTATGACACATCAAATGACATCTCACCGGAAGCGTAACTGCAGAATGAGCATTTGTATTGAGGAGTAGATAGTTATGTTTTCGCAATTTCAATAGGAGCAGTAACTAAATTAATTGAAGCATAAGGACTTTGAAACAAGGTATATCACCATGGGTGAGGCGTATTTATAAAAATAGCTCATGTAATTAATAATAAATTCTTTGTATTGTTAATTAAAATAAGTATTTATTGAGTTCTTGTTGTATTTCCCTAGCTGTGTGACCTCCACGTCTACAAAGTGCCCAGCGAGCTATGGCGGGATTCCTTCAACAACATCCTCAACAATGTCGTCACAGAGACAGTCTCCATCGGCATTATCAGGTTAGTGGGTGTTAGAGACAGAAAGAGAGACTGTGTGTGCATGTTTGTGAGTATGTGTGTGTGTGTGTGTGTGTGTGTGAGAGAGAGAGATAGAGAGAGAGAGAGAGAGAGAGTGTGTGTGTGTGTGTGTGTGTGTGTGTGTTTCTATGT
>JAUKPP010272976.1:0-10820 GCA_032273245.1 Phyllaplysia taylori | reverse complement strand
GAACATGAGCAAGTTATCCGTGGGAGTGAGGAGTCGAACATGAGCAAGTCATCCGTGGGAGTGAGGAGTCGAACATGAGCAAGTTATCCGTGGGAGTGAGGAGTCGAACATGAGCAAGTCACCCGTGGGAGTGAGGAGTCGAACATGAGCAAGTTATCCGTGGGAGTGAGGAGTCGAACATGAGCAAGTCATCCGTGGGAGTGAGGAGTCGAACATGCGCAAGTTATCCGTGGGAGTGAGGAGTCGAACATGAGAAAGTTATCCGTGCCTGTCCGCGATAGACCCTGACGCATGGAGTGTAGTGGCCATGAACAAGAACATCCAAGTTTATGATCTCCCTTTATGTAATTTTGCTGAGCATCTTCGTACAGATCATCTTCTATTCTATAAGCGCTTGTCTCAAATGAATGCACAACACGAGTTGGTCAATGGGATTCTACATAACCAGTTTACATCTGGTTTTCGGTGTTTCGTCTGTTCTTTTTGTGGTAATCATTACAATGTGACCGGAAGTACCTGCCCAATTATTTGATAAGTGCTATCAGATTATTGAACACTGTTTTTCTATTATGTAATTATCAGTTTTGCTCCCTCTTAACCTATATATTGGAGTTGGAACAGTAAATCGTCGGATTAAAGATATATGTACATAAAATAGAGGAAAAGATTTGGTTCCCGCTGATAATGTCGGATTACAGCGCTCTACTGTACATGTGCACCATCCTCACCAGGAGAGGCAAGGGGGGCAAATCCCCTTAGAAACAACCTTAGTCCAAGAGTTAATGATGATGGTTGATTTGGTTTTGGTTTAACGCCCCGTGCAACTCTGTAAGGTCATTTACGAGGCGGGACCTCCAAATTTTACGTCTATCTCCAATAGGACGGGGGTCGGAGCCATTAAAACTCCAAAAAATCCCGGGGATCCTAACCGGATTCGAACCCGGGACTTCCCATCTGTAGACGGGCGCACTACCGCTCGGCCATCGACACCCCCATGATGATGGTAAAGTCACTATAAAATAATATCAGTACAGTTGTCTCCACTTCCATGACGTTTTTTTCCCTGTAGCAATAATGACTGCATTTGTATAGCGCATATATCCCCGCTTGAAAGCAGTCTCTATGCGCTTTACAATCAATTACGGTACTACCCCAGCAGACCAAGTCATTCAAAAACCTTCTCAACTACCTGGGAAGCACACAGTGCCAGCTGCCATTTTACAGGCGCTAAAGCACTAACATACGGACAAGATCGTTCTGTCTATAGCCGGGTATCCATTCACACCTGGGTGAAGTGAGGAAAATTCGTGTAAAATGCCTTTCCCAAGGACACAACGTCGAGCCCGAGTTGGGATTCGAACCCGCAACCTTCCGATCACGAGTCCGGCAGCCTAACCACTAGACCACCAACAACAGTGACACTAGGATACAAGCAGAAGCACGAAGATCACCAAACCTTTGTTTTAATAGGAGAAAATGAAAACCTCCTTTCTTTATCTTTGTACAAACACCTTGAATATAACGAGACCTCAATACAACAAGGTCACCGGGCATGTCCAGATCATCTACATTTTTTCCGAGTTTCACTGTATTAATCTAGCCTACTACATGTATTACTATTATTATGTAGGCCTACATCTACTCCTGGTTATTCATTGTAAATAAAAATGCAGAAATTTTGGCATTGTTTTTCCATTCGTCTCCCTCCACTTCGAGCAATATGTCAAACTGTGTCGCATGCTCAACAGCCCACCTGAGGTCTGTGGGTTTTTTTGTTTGGTTACCAGTTTTACGTCCCCTGCAACACTGTAAGGTCATTTAAGAGACGGGCTACTTCGACCCTGCTGTCAGGGCCAACCCGGGATGAGAGGGAAAAAATCCCAGCAGAAAAAAACCCAGATTGTCCGCGATCGGGGATCGAACTGGGGTCTTCCGCATGCAAGGCGAAGAGCCTAACCATTACACACAGCGCCAGTTCGAGGTCTGTGTTTAGGCAGAGACAACCGTACTGTAAGGTCATTTCAGTGCCAGGAGGTAGAAAAGGACAAGACTTGCCCTTAGCAAAACAGTATGAGTGGACTACAAGAGCTGCACAGAAAAGATAAAAAGTCTTCAATACATTTTTGAGACAATTTAATGGTACAAGATCAATATAAAAACAAAACAATAGTCGGCACAGTTTGATGACATCAAGTAGACAGCTGCAAACAGAGTAACCAGGGATGGGTACCAATTCTCACAGAAAAGCAGCACTTATTACACAAATTTTAAGTTTAGTATCTCTTCACTTTACATCAAAGTTTTGTTGCTGCCGATGATGGGAATACTGCAGGTTGACCCGAGCATCTACTTCCCCTCCCCCCACCCACCCCCAAAGTGGAAAAACCCTGCAAAATCCCCATCCCTGGGGTAGAAAAGCTCATGTCACGTATTCCAACATTCTCCCACCTGCCACACTGGTCTATTTACACAAGACTTCACAGTGCACCAAACACCAAAGGCACATGGTCGTATTTCTCTCAAACCTCTTGAACTCAGAAAAGGTTAACGGAACTTAACGTCAACCCCAATTTGGAGAGAGAAACCTCAAATTTTTTTTTCCTCTTTTAACTGATAAAGCCTACAATCAATTGATCATAACTATCAAGTGATAAAAAAAAGATCATATAATCAAGTGAAGCACATTATTCTATGCAGCCTTTATACCTTATGTACACAGAGAAGCCCACTCAGTCTCTTCTCCATCATTCCCTTTAATCTCTTATCAAACTAAAACAGGCACCATGGCCACAAAACTTATAATTAAAGTGTTTTTTTACAGTCAAATATTACTTAACTTTAAGTGTGAGAGCATCCAAGTAGGTCTGTATTCGTATTAAATTTACCTTTGTTGCTTCTTCTCATAATGTCAATACAACAGCATATCAAATGATGAAATCACTTTCTTCAAATCAAATTATCCGTAAGTGAATACATAAAACATGAGGTGTTTTTATTACATTCAATTAAAAACATGAACACTTCTGGGCACAGCAGTCGTACTGTACTTGTCAACAACAAAGTCTGACACAGACAACAATGATGAACTCTCCTGTAGCTTGTAAGTTCCTCAACAGACACTTTTGATGATTTGATGATCCAGATTGCACACAGCAATACCTGACGGCAACTCTCGATTCAGTATTTCACAGAACATGCCCATAGGGCGAAGCAATTTACAGGCAAACACTGAACTGGTAACCATGGCAACTCCCATACGCTTCTGGCACAATAATGATGACTATTAGAACATCTCCGTCAGTTGCCGGTGTGAAGCTTGAGGACACGTTTGATGCGCCTTGCTATGGCCTCCGAGAAACTGTAGTGACTTCTCTCCTTCCCAAAGCACTGGAGGAAAAAGAAAAAAAAGTCTTGTTGGTTTTGTTTTGTTGTTTATAGTAGGTGTGCTATTCACACTACAAGGTCATATCAAAGCAAGGAAGTAGATGCAGACAAAAGTGACACATAGAGAGAAGTAGAAGGAGCAGACCACATCAGAGCACCTGCCAAACCCCCAACAGAAAGCAAGGTCTAAAAAACAATGGGAGAAAAGCAAACATTCTCTTGTATAAAGCTAATCTCATTCCTAAATTGCCTACTGCAGCTGTGAGTTATACCTCTTGGTTTTTTTGGCTAACCCTGTAAGAGACGGGCTACCTCGACCCTGCCTATCAGGGACAATTCAGGCTAAGAAGGACGAATGCCAGCAGAAAAACAAGATCATCTACACATGGGATCGAACTCAAATTCAGAGAATGCACAAAACAAACACTCATTTGAAGTATGATGTCAAGAAGCAATCTAGTCCTCCCAAAAAGCTGCTTCACACTGAGCTTCAGTTCAGGAACAAAACTAAAGATGTTATAAAAAAGCTCATCTTTTTATATGTTTGGGTTTAACATTTTTAGCTCAGGCAGAAAAACATGTTGGTACAATGGAGTGAAACTTTGTAGCTAACCGTATATATTGTAGCCCATCTAGGCCCCGTACTGTCAGGCATTTACCATATGAAGAGCTTTATCACAAATTGCTTTATATGCTCAAGGGATGAAACTGAAAAAAGTCATTTACTACTTTCATTTAACAATGTTTGTAAAGGAAAAATAAATTTATGTTGCTAACATTAACAAATGATTTAAGAGCAAATAAAGTGCCTGATGAGTCTTGCTCTCAGCCGAATGACTCCCGAGGGCGGGGGCCTTGTGAACAACACATTTTACAGGGATGCCCTCAAGGTTAAAAAACAAACCCTGAACTTTTTTTTTCGCACAGTTTACTATTCCTAGACATATGATATAATGCATTTGATGTAAAATGGCGTTATAAAAACTCAATAGCCAAAGCTGAACCGGAAAAGCTGAAAAAGCCTGTTTTCCGGTTTTAACCTGAGAAAGGGCATCCTTGATTTTATGATGAAGATCTTCATATATTTTTCAAATCATCAAGCTCACCTGATCCACGGTCTGCACTTTCTTGAAGAAAGCTTCGTTGAGCACGACAGGCGCTGTGGTCCGCATGTGTTCTATGTCAGCTCGCGACACGCCCAGGGCGATCTGGCTGAGGCCCGAGGGTATCAGGGGACTTCCCACCACACTGGAGTCGAGGCCCGACTGCGGGATGCCTGTTGTGACAGAAGGAGAGGTGGGGTGGGGATGGAGGGGGGATGTAGAAACAGCACTTGTAACACTGTGAGGTCATTAAACGTGCCAGCTACATTGTTTGCTTGGTTAAGTTTTTATAGCACTTTGACCAGTAAAGTCATTTCAGTGTCAGGAAATACATTAGGACAATAGTTGCACTTAAAAGAAGAAGATTGGCTTCGTTCGCTTACCAGTTTTACATATCCTGCAACACTGTAAGGTCATAAAAGAGACAAGCTACTTCAACCCTGCTTGTCAGGACCAAACCGGGCTGAGAGGGAAAAAATCCCAGCAGAAAAAAAACGCAGATCGCCTGTGACCGGGATCGAACTCGAGTCTTCTGCATGATGGGCAAAGAGCCTAACCATTACACCACAGCGCCGGTAAAGAAGGAGAGGGAGCACATGGAAAGGGAAAGAACTTTTAAACAAAAAAAACAACCAACCAACAAAACAACGAAAAATAAATAAAAGAAAAACAAAAATTAGAGAGTTAAATCGTTCCCACCAGTAAGTCTCCTGATGCCCGTCTGATGTCGCATCAAGGTCGGCATGGTCATGCTGCCCTGGTTGGCCGGCACGCAGTGGACCAGGAAAAACTCCAGGTGCCGCCAGATGATGTACAGGCAGTTCTCCACGATATCTCAGGATTGTTAAGGAACATTCTAAGCAAAGAGTGAATCAACAACAATAAAATAATCTATTTTTTATATACGCCTATCTTAGTGGATATGGAGGAGGACCTTTCTTATAATGTTTGATACATCAGAAGCTTGTGCATGCAGATTTTCAGCTTTGGCTTGGTTCTGATCTTACCCCCTTGTTACACTATAAGATCATTTCAGAGGCAGGCGACAGTGACCCTAGTTGTCAGTGCTATCCAGGCTGAGAGGGACTCAACATCTTAGCAGAAGAGGGAGATGCTTGTCCAATATAGGGATGGAACTCCTGTCCTCTGCATGATAGGCAAAGAGCCTAACCACTACACCATAGATACAGGTTTTTAGCTTTAAATTGGGAATGAGTCATGAGTGTCTCAAGCACAAGAATAGTTTTCTCACTTCAATATATGAAAAAAACAACACACAACACATTGTGCACAAAATAATTATAAGGCATCTTATAATTAAGCCTACTGCAATGTTCAAAGAGCGTAAAATCAAACACGGCAAATGAAGGACTCATCCTTTAATATACTCACAACGGATGAGTTGAAGTCCACAATTCAACAAAAAGGTAAAGAAAAAGAAAAGACGCGACTCAGGAAAACAATCACCTGAAAACAAAAATCAACTCAAGCGAGTTCAACACAAACAGAGTTGACTGCTCTAATGAAAGTACGCCATTTTGGAGTTGGTCCACGAGTCAAATGCTATCAATAAGAAAGCCACAATTGCGAATTTTTTACCAAAGGATACAGACATAGTGTTGTAGCTGCTGAGACTTCTGGGCCAGGATGTGCACCAGTCTGGATCGGGCCAGCTCCTGCCTCTGCTGCGACGACAACTTCTCGATGGAGGAATCTCCACACAGCTACAACAGAATTGTGCACAACGACACACAAAATATTACTTGAAGAGATCATCTCATATTATCTAAATTGTTTTATGAGAAAATTATCAATTATTTGTTTACAAAATTTATCAATGTTATCTATTAATCTCTATAACAATGTTACATTCCACAAACTGTTTTTTGAAAACTTTTTTTGTGTCTATAGATACACCTAAAATTAAAATATAAAACCGCTACTTTTGTTTTTCTTTTAAAATTACATTTGTTATTCCATTACACTTTACGTGTCTGATGACTCAAAATAACCCAGTCCGAAAACAAGAAAAATCCTATTTTCATATAAAACCCACAAAATCGCGAGAGTCACTCCCCACTTACCTGTCTGAGATCCTCCACACTGAGTTCTGCCAGAGACGAAAGCTTCTGCGAGTGTTGGTGATGAAGATCAAGGACAACGGTGAACTGGCGGGCACACTGCTGCAACAACAGCAGCACTACACCCAGACCCAGGCGCCGGCCCACGCCAAGAGTCACAGACAATTCTGTGAAGAGTAAACAAAAACAAAAAAAACATTTTTTTTTAAACTAAACATTGTATACTGCGGCAGAGGTACGGGTTTATCTGAACGCATAAAATATGATAGGCTACTAAAATGACATCACATTGTAAGAGTTCATTGCAAAAAAACCCAAACATTAGTCCTATTTTAGGGGCTCTGATTAGAAGGCACAAATGTATTTAATTACTCCCTTCATTGGCCAACATTGGTGCATTGACCCAACCTTATTCCCTCAATCGTTCTTCTCGTTTCACTTCCACAATCTGTATTCCAGTGCTTCAAAACATAGCAGCACTCAGAACCCAAGCGTCGGAAAAGTAATCCAAACATGTACAAGATGGCATAAATGCCAAAGGAGGAGTCAAACTCGCAAACAAGACTTTTTTTAATCACGCAAAGCAAGCCAAGTGACATGACATAGGGAGATGATACAAATAAACCCTAAGCAGATCATTCTGATTTTGTTAAACAGGAAAGTAAAGTTAAAAATTGCAAAAAGTTTTCAAATCCAAAAGCACATGCAGCTCCACTGACCGCTGGTTTTATTTCCCTCTCGCACTGTGACTTCCTCCAGGCTTGGCCCAAACAACAAGTGCTGGTTCAGATTGCTGGATCCTGAGGACAATGTTGAGCAGATGATTAATGTTACACGGTACAACATTCATTAGGATATTGTCACAGTCATTTCACATTTGTCAGTCATTTCACATTTGTCCCAGCCATTTTTAGGCAATTTCAGTTTATTGTCTTGAAAAGATTCTGAGAAATTAATCCATCAGCGATACTCGAGGAAAAAAAATAAAGCAATCAAAAACAGTTTTATTTTGAGTATACAAAGAGCTTTCTGATGCACAAACTTGTTTCTGACAAGGTACAAAGTTTCTGGAAATGTTTTTGCTTGTTCCTCAGAACTAAAAAATATGACATGGGCAAATTTTTAAAACATAAACATAAAACTTCAAATGTGTTTATCTTGTTTACACTCTTTCTCCTCCAATAGCATTAATTCATCAATAGTCAAACTGTACTATTGTCACAACTCCTGGCACCAAAATGGCCCTCCAACGTTACTGCGTGGCTTAAAACTTCAACCAAATAAACAATCACCTATGTTGGCGATGAGGCTGCGGCAGTAGGCCGTGAGGTTGGAGGCCACCTCCTGGAACAGCTGCAGAATTTCCGCAGCATCATCTGTGTCTGCTTGAATTGAGACTCCAGGAGCGGTCAGTCTGTTGCTAATCTGCTTGACCACTGTCTCTGGCATAGAGAAGTGAGGCAGCAACGCCAGCATTTGGTCCTGAAACAGTAAAAGGCAAAATACATCAAGACATACTGAATTTCTTGTAGTTATTAGATACCCACGTGTAATATTTAGAAAATAACTGAAAATTCACAAAATTGTAAGCAACGCAGGTCAGTCATTGACTAAAGCAACTGAGCAAACTTCCCAACATGTCAAACAAGAGTCATAATAAGAACGCACCTGCAGCCTCATACGTTGGGAGCGGTACTCCATGCTCGCTGTGTCGCTTTCCATCAAATCTGCTCCAAGCTCGGCTGGAAAAGGTAAAATAGAAGAAGAAAAAAGAGTAAAGGTCTGACTTTTTGTCACCTAAAAAGACATCTGACAATGTTGTCATGGCATAAATATACAGTTGAACCTGCTTAAGCGACCACCTGCACAAACGACCACTTTCCATAGACTCCCAAATCATATTTCTTCTCTATATTATCACTCTCCAAGACGACCACCTGTCTAAAACGACCACTTTTTTCTCGATGTTAGGTGGTCGTCTTAGACAGGTTTGACTGTACCATGTAGTACCATCAATCAGTTTATATACTGCTATGGTATTGAGGAGGGGAGGGGGGACTTTTAAACATTTAACTCTCATCCAAGCAACGAGTATACTCAGGATGAGATCTGGTCTGGCTACGAGAAAACTGGTAACAGCTATACGATCATTGCAGTCACCTGGCTCTGCTTGTAATTTACCAAAATACGGGAATGCGGCGATGTAGCTCTACCTGAATAATCAATACTGCTGTTTTTGAGATGTAAGACATATATCACTGTGAATAAATACCCTGAGGCAGGCCCAGGACCAGTACGACATAGTTCATGGAGGGACAATAAGGATAAATTATTGAGACATTGGAGCTGAAATTGCCCCAAAATGCCCCCTCCCTCTCCCTCCCATTCTTTGTGCATTCCCTGTTCATCATCTCGCATGCCTGAAGAAATATTCATCTAGGCCTAAGCAAATGTGGAATGACCCCAACAACCTAGCAGATGATGTGTAGGCCTTGTACTTACTATGATAGTTAGCCCTTGAGATAACTGCAGTGGTAAGGCTGAGCTCCCTGAGGTAGGCCACACTGAGGGCTGGTTTACGACTGCGCAGGATGGAAGTGAACACGTCGCCGTGGGAGATGAGAAGCAACATCACCTGAGGTGGGAAGGGAAAATTGTGATTCATTCAGTTGAAGAAAGAAAAAAAGAAATGTATGAGGGAAGTGCCATCAGCTATGGTTTGGTTTTGGCGTAACATCTCTTCTAACACTGTAAGGTTATTGACGAGACAGGCTTTTTCATCCCTGCCTGTCAGGGCCAACCTGGGCCCAAAACTGCCCCATATGGACCTTAAACTCACATCCCCTGCATGAAAGGCAAAGACCCTAACCATAACACCACAGACGACGGTTTCATACTATGCGACAGTGCTTTGGATCCTGTGAAACAAAAAAATGTGTCATATTATACGGACACTATAATCAATCTTATCTATTCTTGTCTTTTTTTCTCAATGTGCTTTGAATGCTGCGAGGGCAATGTGCGAAAATAGAAAAAAAATAGAAAAATTAATTTAACATCTCTCATCTATCCATCACCAACCTGTGTGGCAGCCTCTTTGTTCTCCCCGCCCAGAGATGTGAGCAGAGCCAGACAGAAGCGCAGCACAACAAACAGCAGCTGTCTGTAGCGGGCCAGTGGTCGGGGGAGCAGGTCCTCATCATCCTCGTCGTTGAGCTCTCCGAAACCACTGGAAGTGAGATGGAAAAACCTGATAATATCATTTTCAGTTTTTGTAAATCATGCAAGCTCATGGCACATACTACTGTTCTGTATGTTGTAAGAAAGTTATTTAACGCAACAACCACTGCAACCCTCTATAAAAATTCCCTACAAACGATTATTACTTGGGAACAGCCTCATGAACTCACCCAATTGAGGTTTGTTTTCTTTCATCAAGACTTGAAAACTAAATAGGCCAACATCCTCTGTTCTTGCATTAAGTCTTCATTGAAACAAATTTCATAAACATTTTGCTTTCAAGAAAAAAAAAAGGAGAAAAGAACTAGCTGAAAAATTATTCCATCTCTTACACTGAGGAAACATCAGAAACATACAGGAAAGCTATATGTAATGAGGGGAGGAAGTATTCAGTTGTGCACAACCATAGGTAAAAGAAACACTTTCACAAAGAAAAATTAATTCTTAAGTCCACAAAACAAGTCACATCAGACAGAAATATAAAAAAAAAAAAAAAAAGTCACATCAGACTGCCATCTTCTAACAACAGAGACAAAAAACATGTCTAAAAGCGTAAACAACAAACTTCCACATCATCTTCCATACAGACAACACTCACACAGTGAATGTTGCATTTCAACATGAGTCCACACTACCCTGGACCAACTGTAACCTCCAGGGAAATGTGAGACCGAGAGTCACAAATGCTTGTATACTGTCCCTTCATTACCAAACAGGATTCCATCAATCTCAATGACTTCCTGCCCCGTATCAGAAGGGTTGATCAGAAAATGAACAGCAATCTTAACTACATAAATGGGCACAAGTTCAACTGCAATCTATAAAAAATATTAATTAATCCTAGAAGAGCAAACAGTCCAGGGATTTTTAAGAGGCCCATGTGAGGAACACTGCAGTCAAAGTTTGGTACTGTCAAAAGTCTATAAAAAAGAAGCGTGGGGGGGGGGGGGGGGGGGGGGGGGGGGGGCGGGGGGGGGGGGGGGGGGGGGGGGGGGGGGGGGGGGGGGGGGGG
>JAUKPP010272965.1:0-11101 GCA_032273245.1 Phyllaplysia taylori | reverse complement strand
ACATGCCAAATGACCAGGTAAGGCAAGTTGTACATTTTTCTGTTTTTGATATGTTGTTAGACATGGTTCTCGGATGTTATTCCAAGTGTAATTGCTACTTTTACAATTTGTTCTTTTCTGGAGCAGTTAATAAACGCCCTACCAGAAGGCTGGAAAAGAAGCATTGTGCAAAATTGTGTAGATACTCTTGTAAAGCGTTCAAAAGATTCAACTGACTTTCATTTTCAGGAATCTCTGCGTCTCCTTAGTCTTAACAATAAAGCTTTGCGCCTTTCACTTACAAGTGATGGAGACATTCGCATTTGGGGAATAGACTTCTGGAGCCAAAAGTTTGACAAAACTTAGCCTTTACTTTAATACTTCATTTTTGCTAAAGAATATACTAAAGAGACCAGGCTCAGATTGTCGCACTTCAAAATCTTGCAAAACATCTACCCCACTAATATTCTCTTGAATCGAATGAAAATAAGCGCACCTGAAAAATGCTCACACTTTGTTGAATGTAGCCGTCTCGGTGGATTCTGGAATCACGTTTCGAACTTGATTACAAGCTTGACCGGTTCGGCGGTGAGACTTTTTGCACAACTTATTTTTTTTGGTGCCATAAAGTCGGATGCCCCTCATTTGTCAGGTATAGGTTCTGAGGCGGGTTGCAAATATTGAAACTTTTTTTAGCAACCTTCATTTCATTAAACGTTTATATTATTTTGTACGTTCGGAGAACGTGGGATCTACTAGTTCCCTTGAAAAAAATTGGTGGTTTAAGACTGGTGGTCGTCTTGGAGGACGTAGGAAAAAAATGTAATTCGGGAGTCGATGGAAGTTGATCGTTTATGCAAGCTGTCGTCTTATACAGGTTGTCGCTTGAGCTATTGTACAACTCGCGGTACCGTTCCTGTACCCGACTGTCTTCTGTTCGTATTCTCTACCCCCTCCCCTCCTTTCTCTGTCTCTCTCTCTCTCGCTTTCTCTCTTTGCTCTCTTCGTTCCCTTCGTTTCGTCCCTCTCTTTTTCCGTATTTCGCAATGCTAATATATGTTTCTTTTTGTCCTTTTTTCTTTTTGAGAGACAGGCAAAACCAGAAAAAGATTTGGTTTGGATTGCTTACCAGTTTTTCATATCCTACAACACTGTACAGTCATTTAAGAGGTGAGTTGCTTTGACCGTGCCTATTAGGAGCAGCCCGGGCTGAGAGGGGCAAACTCCAGCAGAGTAACGAGATCGCCCACACGTGGGATAGAACTCACGTCTCCCCCATGACAGGCGAAGAGTCTAACCATTACACCACAGACGCCAGCCCAGAAACAGGCAACACAACGAAGGAGAAAAAAACCAGAAGAAAAAAGCTGAGACTGAAATCTTCAAGAAGCTGCCGAAGCCACTATAAATTCAAACAATATCAGACATCAAATTGGACGGAGGAGCATAAAGACAGACAGATAGATAGACATCTTGAAAGGTATTAATAATGCTGCATTTAGTATTCGCAAATTCCGTCTAAAAAGCACGCTCTATGCGCTTTACATTCTACACAATGTATTATTAGCCCAGTAGACATGAATGCATTCCGGAACTATCTCAACTCCCTGGGAGGCATACAAAGTGCAAGCTGCCATTTTACAGGCCCTAAAGTGAGGAAAATGATTATGTGCAAGGTGCCTCTTTCAAGGACACAGCATCGAGCACGAGCTGGAATTCAAACCCACATCTTTTCGATAACGACCCCAGCAGCTTATTCACTAGGCCACTGACGCCACCAGGTAAACGATAGATAGACCAATAAACAGACGATTAGATATGTCATTAAGATAAACGTAGAAAATGCTACTTTTCCTAGACCAAAGAACATGCAGATGCATAATTTCTTTAACCTATTGCTCTCAACCTTGCTTTTCCTCCTCACATCTTCCAAATGGCCTTGATCCGATCGACTCAGCAGCGGTTGACATAGGAGCTGTAGATTATGAATACTCATTGAGTTGTCTTATGGCGCTCAACCCGCCGTCTGTGGTGCAATGGTTAGGCTTTTTCTTTCCACGCAGAATACGTACGGTCGAGGCTATCGAGATCGTGCGGCAGTTTGATTGAGAATATTCATTCTCTCCGTTATTACTTTTTCTGCCAGGACAGCGCCCCTCGCAGCATGTCATGGACCTGACTGGTAAGGTCGAGTAGCCCGTTTCTTAAATGGCCGAACAGTATTGCAAGGAACGTAAAACTAAAAAGCATGTCAAACCAAAAAATGAAGTGGATAAAGAGATGAGTGGCTCTCCAAAGGAGCTGGTGTAGTAGTAGTAGTAGTAGCATGGATTGGGTTATTTATAGAGGCACCAGCCTCAGCTGTTATAACCTCTTTTTGTTTTGGTTTCTACTTAAATTGGGTGCTTAAGTTTCCTTGAGGGTTGCCATAATACCACATCTGGCAATTAAAAATAACACCTCCCCCCAAGAAAACTGGGATAACCTCTTCAGACAATGACTCATATGTCCATGATATGCTGGTTCCTAGAAAAAAACACCTAACCCTACAGAAGTCTGAGAAGAAGGATGGCATTCTCGTTTTAATGAGCACTATCGACCCAGTACGGTCATTTCAGCGTCAGGAAATAGATTAGGGCAAAAGTAACACTTAAAGAGAAGTAGAAGGAGCAAACCATGCCAGAATATTTTTTGCATGCAAACTGAAGTTAAGGACAGGGAAAGGATTACGAGCCACAGAAACTTTTAACAATCATCCTCTCAGGAAAAGTGTTTGAAAGAAGATCATATCTGGCTAACGCTTCTCTGAAAATGATCCGATTTTTCAGATAAAACAGTTTACACAAACTTGGCCCACCACTACTTTTCTGGGAGGGGAAACCGGGTAGTTTAGGTCCCATATGTCATGTACAAAACTGATAGCAAACAATGGAGGTGTTTGTACTGATTCTATCATCAAGATTACTGGTGGTTGTGCCCTGGCAAAAATGCTTAAAATCAAAATGACTTATGGCACGGCCCAAACAATTCCAATTCCAATTAAAAGAATGTCATGAACTCGGTAAAAAGCATGCACTATGTGCTCAACAAATGCATCAAAATGCAGGCCTATTCAAACAACCCTCTATGCAAACACATCTTTTCTCATCTACTTTATTGCATCAATGACACATGGTTAAATAACTCTCAAATATCCATGCTTGCTTATATAAATAAGTACACTACCTTTCAATGCAGTGGCAAATATAGAAACTGGTCTCTGGATCCAAAATGACATGGAAGACTGGTTCCATTGGTATTTTTGCTAGATCATGTATTAATGCTACAATGCAGTCAAGACTTGAACTGCATCTATTTATATTGGATTTTAAAAAATGAACACCTTCATGCTATCATAATAAACTCCTCATACATGGAAGACAGAAACAGGCCAGGAAAGGTATTAAAAGATAAGCATTTCCTTAACTTCTGATGTTATCAACTAAAAACCCATTCCAATGGACTCTACATTATGAGCTGAATTTGAAAAAAAGATAGAAACTCTGTAAACTGGTCAATATCGACTCATCTGGTCACTTTTTGCAAACAAATTATTGCATAAACCATATAAACATGTGTCTTGGCTTAACTTGTAATATGAACAAAGGAATACAATTGTATGTACAGGTCTATAACATCACAAAGCACAGAACATTTCAAGGGAAACAATCAATCTGAGAAGGACAAAACATGACTTACACAATATATCCATTCACTCCGAGGCCTACCAGTGCACATTTAGCATTTACACCTCACGTGTCAGTAACTGACAAATACCCTTTTGTTTACCGGGTTGGTCTGGCTTTCTTTAAGCGCTATTAGAAGAAACAATAGACAGAGACTAAACCTGAGTGACACCCATCTAGAAATCACTGACAATGCCATTGATCCTTTCATGCGTGCGGGCTCACTTTGGACATTAATGTATCATGTGCATCATCATAGCGACAGGTACCAGTAGGCGGAACATCAAGGTATAAGATGTCTGGCAAAATCAGGGGAGAAGTGAGTGCACCCTTTGAGGACAGAACTGAGGGCAGCTCAACACAAGCCACTAAAAAGAGAGCAATGACCAACGTAAGACCTGTCAGTGGCCGCCCACAAAATTTGAAAGTCAAATGTTGGAGGCTATTGAAACTTCTGATCACGGTAAAATTGTCGTACTTTTTACAGGTCTGAAACATGAACAAATCATGTGGGTACATAGCATTCTTATCTTTTTCGATAGCTCTAAAATCCAATCACCTTTTCAAAGAATGTAGACTTTGAAACAATGGGTAGATCCTTTAAATTGGTTGGCAATCCATGTACTTCAAAATAGAAAGTTAATACTGGTACCATAAGAAAGCAATGGGGCAAAGTAACAAGCTGTTATTTGTTACTCAAAAACCTTCAATAAAACAACCTTAAAAAGACTCAATGTTGCCCAAAACTTATCCACTGCTATGAATTTCTTCAAGCCATTATTTCAATTGGAGTTTAATTTCAGCATTATTATAAACCTTATTTCTGACTGCCTATTTTGTAGTCCATTCTTGTGACAGAGTACAAATCCTGACTTTTGAAGCTTTCACTTCTGATGTCAAATTGTCAAATTCATTGCTATTTTGCAGAGGCGCAGTGTCTTCAAGGAACTCGTTTATGTTTTGGGGAAAAAAAATAGAAGTGAAAACCACTAATCTGAGCATGTTCCTGGAAAATTTTCAGAAGCTTCGCTGGTACATTCTGGGTGTAAGTTGGGGGAATAATTCATTTGGAGAACTTTTAGAGAGGGGCTGTGCAAATCGGACAAAAAGTTAGCATGCTCATTGATCAGAAGAATACTGCTCAAAGCTAACAAACACAAATCACGCTAAGCAGTTAGGGCCTATTGGTGTGGAATTCCTCTAAAAAATACTATGGTACGGTGCATTCTAAAAATGGAAACAAAACTGTACACAAAAAGTTAGAAAAATTTTTCTCACACAAAATGATTAGAACTGATCAATGTAAATCTGAACATAAAATCATCATTATAAATTTTGCATTTAAAGATCTTGTCGCCACACGTTCTGACTACACATAGATTTGTGTGTTTAAGTGATAGAGGACAAATCTGTTTTAGACCTTGTAACTGCAGTCAAAACATTTGTCATGACAATGCCACCACGGGCACAGAGCAATACTGTAATCCACTGTGTAAGAATAAGTTTTGTGCATTAAAGATGCAGGTCAATTGGTATATCATGCATTCAACAATATATTAATTAAGGTTACATAAATGCAAAATACAACAACGAATTTTCAACTTGTGGTGTTACACAAGTACAATGTGACATCAAAACCTGGGTTCTCTTGTTCATTTACCCATTTCCACAATTGTAAATCATTACCAATCACTTTCCCAAATTAATTCAACGACAAAATATAATCGTCCCCCTTTCTTTAGCACACAATCACAGAGATATTTATGACAACTGATGGGGAAAATACAAGCAGCCGCTTGCACAGAATGATCTCCATCCCTATCCCTCACTCACCCACCCACCAGCAAACCACACAATTTCATCTCTCCCTTTGGAAAGAAGAAACATACGAGAGAAAAATATATATTTTCGTAACATTAAATCTGGGGTTGCATGTACATTCAAGAGAGAAAAAATATGGGGGAAACCACGCATCACTCTCTCCATACAACGACTCTTTCCCTACACTCTGATTGAGACTGGGCGATGTGGCTGCTGCAGAATTCGTGAAAGCAGCCTCTGGGAACAGACCAGTCCACCCACCTCAGAGTCTCTTGCAAACTTTCATCAACTCTACACATGAGCAATTTTCCCATACCCACCATGTAAAATTTGGCAGCATGCCTCGGCTGTATAACAACATAATTTATCGTGCACCATCCATTTAACAGCATACACATCGTTCAGAACAAAAATGGAGGGAGGGAGGGGGGTAAAGTTTCTCTTCGTCTTCATTTGTTAAACCTCAAAGCCAAATATGTCTAAATCTAGAAACTCTAGAGCATATCAGTAAGCATAGGATCATAGTCCCGCAGCAAAGATCATTACAAATTTAAAAAATACAGTCCAACTAGAGAAAAATCTTAACAAATAAAGACTTGCTGCTTATCACTTCATCCAGTCCAGTCTGGATAAGGTTCGATACTGGGTCATGAGTGGCGTCCACACAAATCAGAAAACTATTGCCTAAGCTAGACTTTTTTCTTTTTGACCAAATGATACAAGCCAGTGGCGTTTTTCATTATTATGTTAAATCATCATCTAAATAATATAATACCTTATCAATACAACAAAGTAAAATTTGTTTTTTTTATAAAACTAACATTTGTCCACTTTTAAGCAATAATTTCATGAAACATTCTAGTAAAAATATTTTCAAACAGTACAGGATGTAGGGATCGGACAAAATTTGTTGGAGTTGGAATGCTCTATTTTAATGGCTTGCTAAACATCTTAAAATGATATATGACGTAGGCACAAAGGAAGAATATTTCTACTATCTGAAAAGTTTTCTGAGTTCAAAGGTCATGATAAATGCCTAACTTTTTGCTCAGCTTTACTATGCCTAAAAAAAAAGGCCAAAATGGAATCATATTCATAGATTTGTGACTTCAAAATCGCTAGAACATAACTAAATGACTTTCACAGACCCTGAGATGTAGTGACAAATATATGTAATAATTTCTTCCACCTGTCCTCATACTAACCCCATTCTAATCCTAAAGGACTCGCCAGTTACTTTAGCACACACAATGTGACACATCTTGCCATTATAAGTGTGTAGATTGTGTGCATACTTGACTAGAGAACACTTTGAACAGCAGTACCATGATCAGACACAGAATGGTGAACAATGAGACATAGAAGGGAATAACTCTGATGAGCATGTATAGAACTTGATAAGTTATCAAACAATTCTTCCCTTGCCAAGTAAACCGCTGAGAAAAGATGTAAGTCAACAACTTAGTCTAACGAAATATTTTTCAGTGTTTCATGTTAAATGAAACCACTCAAAACAGGGCACAGGGCTGAATAAAAAGGGATGTAACTTACTACCATGAACTTGGTATAGATGGCTCAAATGTTGGCGGCAGGCTCTTCAATGTGTATTCGAAAAAAAAGAAAGTCAAGAGCTCTTACTAGGAGTTTACAACAAGCTTGCATAGCAAGGAAACTCTTGTATTGTAGCAACTGACCTACACAATGTCAGGTTGTGGGACAGGTTTCTTTTAAGTAAGGCCAGCAGAATTTTGAAACTGTTACTTCACTTGCATTCTGCCTGGGTAAGTAGTGTGTAAAAAGAAGAAAACTTTTATTCCTACATTAGGAGGTAATGAAGCTACGGGAAAATCAAGGTAAGATTTACTATCAAAAGAAACTGTATCTGTAACTTTACACCCTGAGATATTCTTGATGAGCGATATGCATTCAATGAAATGACATCTATTTGGAACTATTTTCTCTTCGTTTCCTACCAAACTAATCTTAGACTGCTTAGCAATCTCAAATTTTAGATGCGGGTATACCATCTGCAAGGGGACAAGTATACCAGTCACATAGGTGGTACAAGCATAAGGTAGACTTAAAGGACCTGAAAGCTCACAAGACAATATTACATTGTTTCTGCTTCAGCTATCACATGATCATGGTTAATGAGGAAAGAGAGATGCTTAAGAAAACTGTTAGGAATGCTGCTTCAGATGCACAACAACTTCAAAGACGTTCGAGATGATGACTAATTGTCCCTCCTTGGCTTCTTTTTCTTGCTCTTTGGTGCAGCTTCAATCCATGAATCTAAAAACAAAAAACAAAAAAAGGCAACCATTTGAGTTAAATTTCCCGAAAAGGTACCTACTACCCTAAAAAGAAAAAATAGCCCCCACCTCCAAGACTACTAGCACATTGGGTTAAATGTTAAGCTGATGACACTTAGAGAACTACCCCCCCCCCAACACACACATACTCTTCGCACACACACTTTACTTCACTTAATACTAGCCACTCAAGACAGATCAGCTACAATAATGAGATCCATATTTAATAAAAATCTATAAGTGGTCTATGTATTGACATTTGCTTAAATTCATCTTAATAAACTTGCTTTCACCTGAAAACTAAAAACTTGTTTTCCCTTAAGTCCCTAAAGAAGTGCTTCTTGCCTCCCTACATCTGAAAATCTGCCACTCATTTGAATAACGAACAACAAAGTCAGCCAAGCCCGGCGAGCCAGAAACTACTCCAAGTTAAAAGATCTTATGTCTATGTCTAGCACTTACACATGTAAAAAAACACCACAATACCCACCTCCAATTTCGTCAAAAGTTATGCTAGCGGCAGGCTGTCCAGCGGTGGCAGCGGGCTTGCTGCTTGCAGCAGCTGGGGCAGGCGCTGGCTCTGCAGTCACTGCAGGTTCAACTTTGGCAGCGGGTGCTAGGATACGAAAAACATGAAAAACAATAAGTATGAGATTGATAGTAAACTCTCAAGCATGCTTCGCACTTTAGAAAAAGCAATGTCATTTGCAACTAAATACTGTTGCCAATGCCTGCTACAAGGAAATGAGTAATTTTCGAATTGAAAGCAATTAAAATTAATCTTTAATCACTGAACTCAAAACCCTGTTAAAACCAAGCTGCCCCTAGAGCTTGAAAGTTGCGTCAAAATCCTAAAATATCGAATTTGGTTTGAAAACTAACAAACAGTATGCTCAGGATTGCAATTAACACTTTGCAG
Organism: Phyllaplysia taylori; assembly: GCA_032273245.1. Taxonomy (NCBI): domain Eukaryota; kingdom Metazoa; phylum Mollusca; class Gastropoda; order Aplysiida; family Aplysiidae; genus Phyllaplysia; species Phyllaplysia taylori. The sequence goes on along the minus strand of JAUKPP010272965.1, from coordinate 2,345 downwards.
TCACTTGGCACATATGTGTGGCGGGCCCAAGAGGCCTGATCGTGTCCAGCTAGCCGCTCGTGACCGTAAGGATTCTTTGTTCTTTTGCCTGTGTGACCACAAGGTGTTAAGAACTCACTCTCATCTAATACTTTAGACACAGAGAGGTCCTTGACATTTACCTGCAACAGGTGCTTCTGATTTCTTCTTCTCTGCTTGTTTCTTTGCAGGTGCAGGTTCTGCAGCTTTCTCTACAGCTTTAGGTGCAGGGGAAACTTCTTTTGCACTTTTAACCTCAGAAACCTGCAATGTAAAAAAAATAGAATTTAAAAAAAAATAAATTTACATGCAGATACACACAAAAAAGACTGAGGGTATAAAATATTAAAAAATTAGAGTGGTACTTACGACCAAAGATGAAGACCATAAGTGTTTAGGTTGGTGAAAGATCTCATGAACAATAGAAGCCACAGAGGGTTGAGGGACAGAAATGTGAAATAGCCATGAGCTGAGCCCTAACATGAAGCTCATTCAATGAGGATACAGATTGTCTTTGAATCCAGCCAAACAAAGGGAGATGGAAAGAGAAAGAGGGGGATCAATAGGGTGGAAGGGAGAAAGTGAGAGAAAGAGAGAAAGAAAAAAAAAGGGGGGTAAGACAGAGAGAGAGAGAGAAAGGAAAAAAAAAAAAAAAGAAAGGGTAGAGAGAGAGAGAGAGAAAAAAGAGAGAATGTAGCCAACTCCTGGAATCCCAGAGGAAAGTATTTAAAACTCACAGGTGTACTCTCTTTGTCTTTTCCTTTGCCCTTCTTCTTCTTGGGGCTCTGCTTCACTTGGAATCCATCCTCAGGCTCAGCTACCACCTTTGGGCTGGCTTCCTTCTTGTCAGCTTTTCCAGAGGCAGGGGCAGCCACCACCTTTGGGCTGGCCACTGGAGCAGGGCTGGCTCCCTTCTTGTCAGCTTTTCCAGAGGCAGGGGCAGCCACCACCTTTGGGCTGGCCACTGGAGCAGGGCTGGCTCCCTTCTTGTCAGCTTTTCCAGAGGCAGGGGCAGCCACCACCTTTGGGCTGGCCACTGGAGCAGGACTGGCTTCCTTCTTGTCAGCTTTTCCAGAGGCAGGGGCAGCATCTTGAGGAAGACTCTCCGAGGCAGAGGCTGCGGCGGCACCAGCAGCGGCACCAGCAGCAGCATTAGCCTGAGCTTTCTTCTCTTTCTTGTTCTTCTTCTTCTTGGCCTCGGTTTCCTTCAATCATAGTGAACAGACAGTAGGAAATAAAATTTGAACCCCTCTCCATTACGATCACTAAAGATCACAGAGAAAAACTGCTCCTCTACATTTTTAGAGATGGGCTACTTTGAACCCGCCTGTAAGGGCCAACCCAAGCTGGGAGGGACATGACATCCCAGCAGAGAGACATAGATACTCGTCCAACCTGGGGAAAGGTTTGGTTTTAGGCTTTACGGCCCTTGTAGAATATCGGGTCATTTAAGATATAGGCAATTTCGGCCGAGCCTGTCAGGTTGAGATGGACACAACATCCCAGCAAGATGCTCGTCCTACGTGGGGATTGAATATCTGACCTCTGAACGACAGGCAAAGAGCCTAATCATTACACCACAGACACCAGTCAAAGTTATGAAAGTGACAAAGTTCCAGAGCTAAATTCAACCAGGAGAAGAGCCCAGACAAAAACATTTCTCGCTAGAGACATTTCTTTCAGCAGGCAGATGTGTAACTTTGATGGATTTAGTTACAATGAAAATGTCAGATTCCAGACAAAACTACCCCCCCCCCCCTCCCTCCCTCCCAAGCAAAGTTAAGTTTTTCAATGTCTTTCTTCATGGCACTCTTAATTTGGGCATAAAACAGCAGTATCTTTGAGTGCCTACATACCTCAGGTGGGGTGATTTCGACCTTACTCTCTGCAGCTGGCATCACAACAGCTGGGGTGGTGGGTTCTTCCTTCTCTTCTGCTTTGTTCTGAAATCACATAACAACACATGTTTTATGATCCACGAATAAAACAAAAAAATTTAGAAAACGAAAATAGAACATTGTACTTACTGAAAAGAAAGGCTCCTCCCTAGAGTGGAAAAGTTTATTTTTTGACAAAACCTCAGTGCTATTGTATACATTCGAACAAAACCAAGTATGCCCTCAGTTTTCTTTTCTCACCAAGCGTGTATTTTCATTGAGGTGAAATTTTTGTGTTCCAAGGCACTTGCAAATTTATTGGTATCAAGATGAAATCTAGTACATTTCCCCTTGCCATACCTGCCAACCCTACAAATATTGAAATCAGTAGATATCCCAAAATTTTCCCCAAAAGTCAGTAGATCTGGAAAAAAATCAGTAGATCTCGCC
>JAUKPP010272954.1:0-11102 GCA_032273245.1 Phyllaplysia taylori | reverse complement strand
ATAAGTGTGTCTTGTTCTTTTCATCTGGTTGTTATTAAGACGTATTTATTTATAGAGAAGCCAGCTTTTGTTTTGCCATTATGGCTTGGACCATAGCAGGGTAGCGCCACTTTTGAAGAAGCGCACTAGGAGTTGCGTCATAAAGGGAGGTAAGTTGGGGCTCTCGTAAGGATAACGTAATACATTGTCCACTTATAGTAAAATAACCTAAATTTGTTCTTTTTTATCGACTTCTTTCAGAGAACATGTCTCCAGGCTCCTTTGACGCTGCTGCAATAGTGAAGAACAGCCAATCAGGCATGAGGCAGTCATATCACATGCATCTGGCCACATTCTTCTCCCAGCAGCCTCTCAGCTCACAAGTCATGGAAGAGTTGCCATGGCAACTGATGCTAGCAAGGGATCTCCCATCTCTTCTGGACTATTTGACTGACTGTGGGTGAGTTGCGATTGTCTTGGTTATTGAAGATTTCTAACCTGACGTTTTGATGCAAAGTAGAATCTTTTCATTGAAGGTTAGTGAATTGTATTATTTTATTTGAATGCAAACACCAAATAGGTCCTACAACCGTAAATCGTTTTACATTTAAGAGTAAGCAATATCAAATCTAGCCAAACAGAGCCCAAGGCCTTGGTCAGACAGAGGAAAAACCAGAAGGGACAGAGAGAGAGAGAGAGAGAGAGAGAGAGAGAGAGAGAGAGAGAGAGAGAGAGAGAGAGAGAGACAGAGAGAGAGAGAGAGAGAGAGAGAGAGAGAGGGAGTGATGAAGATTGATTTTTTTGTTTTTCGTTTAACGTTCCATTCAACACTAAGGTAATATATGAGGCAGAACCTCCGAATTTACGCCCATCTCCAATAGAACGGTTTTGAGCCATGAAAACTCTGTAAAAGTCCTAGTGAACCTTCTAGGATTCTAACACAGGACCACCACATCTGTTGTTGGACGCACTACCCCTCCGCCTCTGAGTTATATGAACTCTGTAACCATGTAACGGATCAATAATATACAACTTACGTCTTATATAGCGGAATCATATTTTGAATCAAAAACTTGAAACCAGTTATTTCCGTGTTTTATATTTTGCAGCTGAAAGTGCGAGATAAGACTCTTACATAAACAAATAAAATTTAACCTAAAACGTTTACATATATCCTATGTTTCTGTTAATTCAGGGCATTGCTCAAGATGTTGACAGGGGATGCAGAGCTGTGGTTTCAAGACCTGAAGTTGTATTGGTCAGTGTGCGAACTGAATGGTCATCCTGCAGCAAAGATTTACCTACAGCTTTGTCATGCCCTTGGAGTGGTTGATGTGAATGACATGCAGGTAATTCAGTGGAACGATTCGACAGGGATTTTTTGTGTAGTTTTATGCCTCATTGCCCCTTGTAACATTGTGAGGTCATTGTAAGGCGGGCTATTTCAATCAGAAATTTGGAATGGTCATGTTACAATGACGACAACAACAAGAGCACCATAACGTTCTTCTCTCTCTCTCTTCTCCCTCTTCCTTCTCCTCTCTCTTCTTCTTCCTTTCTCTCTCTTTTGCTTCTTCTGTTCTCTCCCTCTTATTATGCTCATCCACACTAACTTAACTTCCTCCCACCCATTTTCTCACTCACACACACTCACACTCACAAACAAACACACACATGAATAGATAAGCCCTATAGGTGGTGAAAAACAACCCCATCCTTAACATAAAATTCTGCCATTCAAAGTTTGGATTGTAGAGGCTTAGTTGACACAGACTGCAGAATCAACAAAAGTATCAGTATATTTGTTGGTCCTGGCCTTTTTAGTTACATCTAGCCAATCTGGCACTTAAATGAATGATAATGCCATTAAATCTGAACAAAACAATTGCCATTTCAGTAGAAAAGAAAAATATTGTCCTTTCCCAGGGGTTTGAAGACAGGCCACTTCAGAATGAGACTCCTGCCAGTGTGTCTCCCTCCCCAACTACCTGAGCAATCGTGTCCAAGTATTTGACTCATATGACCCTCACAACTATTGTACTCCAGCCAAAAAAGCTACTTTTATCCTAGTCTAGTTCTGACACTTTTCTACACAGGCAATAATGCCATATAGTTTGAACAAAGCAATTGCTTTGGTTTGGTTTGGTTTGGTTACCAGTTTTACATCCCCTGCAACACTGTAAAGTAATTTTAAGAGATGGGCTACTTGGACCCTGCCTGTCAGGGCCAACCGGGCTGAGAGGGAAAAATCCCAGCAGAAAAAAACCCAGATTGTCTGCGCTGGGGATCAAATCGGGGGCCTTCTGCATGACAGGCAAAGAGCCTAACCATAACACCACAGCGCCGGTGAGCAACTGCTATTTCAGTAGAATAATAACCACATTTTCCTTTCCCAGGGTTTTGACGACAGGCCACTTCAGGATGAGAGCCTGGCCAGCTTGTCTCCCTCGCCAACACCACGAGTCATTGTGTCGACCCCTCAGCCTGAGTACAGACATGACCAGGGAGAGCCAATGTTCATGGGGAGTATGCAGTCTTTGTTGGACGATGTGGACGGTGGCTTGAAGGAGGATAAGGTAATATAATATAGCAGGATCTAAATTTCTCCATCACTTATATTTGAGGGAGGAAGCTTTTATTGGTTTTGGTCTAACACCCCTTGTAACACCATATGGACCCCAAAGGAATGTGCCACGACATGATGCAAAATAGAACAACCCCCAGGGAAAGTAGAAATCATCAAAGTGAAATCAAGAGGCTAAAACAGCAAAAGAAGCTAATGCCTCTATAAATAAGTAGCTTCTAACTAACTAGCTGCAACACCATAAGGTCTTTTAAGATAGGATCGGTGTTGGTGCCATGAAAACAAAAAAAATCCTGCTAAACCTCCTAGGATTTAAGCTTATAAACTCCCTGATTAGTAGGTGAGTGATTTACCATTCTGCCGCAGACAACAGACATGCCCCAGAATGTTTTTGCTCTAAGCTGGATAGAATCCCTCTAAGAGAAGGTATACTCTTATCACCACCTACTACCAGAAAAATGAGGGAAATCTGAGGCAATATGCAGAGACCTGAGTTTGATCCCACATGCAGATGAGCATCTGTGTGATCCTGCTAGGATTGGTCTTTCTCAGCCCGGTTGGCCTGACTCAGGCAGGGTCGGAGTAGCCCGTATCTTAAATGACAGTATAGTTTGCAAGGGTGCAAGGGACTTAAAACTGGTAACCAAACCAAAACCTTGTAGAGATAGAAACTATAACCAGAGGTCTTTTCTCTTAAATGACCTATAAAATTTGCGAGGAGTTTAAAACCAAAATTAAGTAAAAGAATTATTGCGATCAAGTAAAATCAGGATGATTAAACGCCGATACATTATGTGTTCTCCTTTTTCTTCAAGTAGGAAAAATTTACACGCACTGCAAACGCAATGCACTGAAAGACATGTTTTAATAATTTCACACAAGAAAATAACAGGAGACCCGTTTTTTCTTCACATGCAGGACCAGGCTGAAGGATCCAACTTTGTGTCCGAGGAGGACTTTATGGACGGTGTCTTTGTCACTCAGCAAGGCGGGGCAGGCGGCTCGGATGCCCAAACCATGGAGATACGAGGTGCGGATAAGGAAAACTTTCCAGGGGTGGCGACTCTGGGCTGGAGTTTGGGATTTTTCCTCCAGTCACTGTGTCAGCGTGAGGCGGCAGGGATTCTGTTTCACTCTCTAGTCAAATATATCAAGCAGGTGAGACACAACATTTTTCTTTTCTACTAGTGCGAATCCCCGTTCGTTGCAAGGGCTATTAATTTTGTCTCTATTATGATAATTGTACCCGTATCCTTCTCTCTGTTGATCTTTCCAGTATACTTCTCTTAGACACTAAACCCACTGCCACTGTTGGAACCCATGCTTTGGACTAATTTTCCCAATCCCTAAAAACTTCTGACCCAGTAGCGCAATGTTTCCGATTTTTCTAAAACGCACACATCAGCACTTGATCTGAAAGCCACTTTCATATTGAAAGCATGGAGAAGTTAAAAACATACAGTTGATTATGAACTTTTTCAAAAACATAAAAAACTAATAGCATGCAAACACTGGTTTATTTTATCAATTACGCCAGCAAAGCACAGTTGAGATCGAGGCGAATTTTTTTAGCCCTAAATGATAGAAATCGGTTCAGTGATAGTCTGGTTTGCATATAACTAACATAAGAAAACACGATAATCCACATTGTTAGAATGAAGATGAAAAAATTACTGGGTTTGTGTTGTTGTAGTAGCTGAGTCCACAAACTTTTGTCTAAGGCCATAAATGGCCCTCTTCCACAAGATTTTTTTCTTCACTCATGGGCTGATAGCCCATTGGGAGTTGCTCAGACTAAAAGACTGTGTACAGAGTGATTGAAGTTTTGCGATGGTATTGCTGAATTTTTCTTTTAATTTCCACATTACTTTACTGTAAAATAGCCCCAAATCAAAACAGTGTGGTCTGCTTATTTCACTTTTTTATATACAATTGTCTGAATCTACTTCCTTGCGTTGAGATTACCTTTTAATGTCGACAGTATTGTTAATCATAAACAAACGAAAAAACAAAGATTCCACAACAATATTGTAATCCCCGGACAGAATTATCCTTTGGACCTGGATCAGCAAATGCTTCTGTGCCGCTGCCACTACTCGCTTGGACGTCTGTATGAGCAGGGGGATGAGCCACAGGCAGCGGAGAGAGAATACCGCACGGCCTTGCAGGCTGTTGTGGACGCTGATGATATGGATGAAGAGCTCGCCTTACAGAGTGACATCAGATATCTCAAAGGTGAGTACTGCGTGTCTTTTTCTTTTTTCGCTTATTATCTCTTGCAACACTATAAGGTCATCTAAGGGATGGGCCATTTTGACCTTGCCTAACAACCCCAACCAGGACTGAGACAGACATTGTCCGAACAAAAAATGGAGATATTCTTAGTCAAACAAACTGCCCCATATGGGCCTTGACCTTACGCTCTCTCCATGACAGGTGAAGAGTCTAACCATTACACCACAAATGTTGATTGAGTGTATGGCAGTACAGAACTACAGAAATGAGCAACTTGGAAATGAAAATATCTGTTTGTATTCAATAATTTGAAAACCCCATATGCCTATTTGAAGACAGTGACACTAACCCCAAGTATGCTGGGCTGAATTGTACAGTAATACAATGCTCCTCTGGATTCTATCCTCTTCTTCTTGATTTCCACAATAGATGTAGAGCTATCCGAAAGTGATTGAAATATATTCTTACATTTCCTTTGTTTCGCCTGCATGTATTTGTAGTTATCGTATCTTTAGGGATGAAACAAATATGCTTGTGTTTAGAATCCAATGATTGGTATAGGGAACTAATGAGAAACGTATGTTGTAGATGGATCTCCCAAGATTATGTTACGTAATTCTTGTCCAAGACAAAACACTTTTTAACGATAACAATTACTATCCAGGGGTTTAAATTCTGCTTGTTTTGTAGTAAGTTTTATGCACTTTACATACGATAGTTATCTGAGCAAAGAAATAAACAAACCATCAAATAAGCATAGAAGCAATAAAGACACGAGCATAGCTTTACAGAACAGTACCAAAGTGTCAGAAACAAATAAGCTACTTTAATTTGGCGTTGCCGTATGCTTATGTTCAATGGGAAGTAACTTCAGTTTCATTATTATTTCTGTTCATATGTTTCTATCTGTTGCCTCCCTTTTGTATATTTATTTCTATCTGTTGCCTCCCTTTTGTATATTTATTTCTATCTGTTGCCTCACTTTGGGCCGATGTTCGTACGTTGAAGAACACCAATGAGACAAGCACTAAAACAAGCAACAACAACGAAACAAACAAACAAACCAAACAAAGCAACCAAACAAAGAAACAGAAAAATTCACAATGCTCCTTGTTTCTTGCTTTAATTTATTATCGTTTCGACACTGGGGACATTTCATGGGCGCAGCCCCTGGCTTTTAAGATTAGTTTTGATAAGGGGAAGAAAGAATTCAGACGATGAGAAGAAAGTTGCAACCAGATTATTTGGGGGGGGGGGGGGGGGGGGGGCCCCCCCCCCCCCCCCCCCAAAAAAAAAAAAAGAAAGAAAATAAATAAATTAATTAATTAAAAAGATAAAACTTGTACTCTTACCTCCTTCCGCAAATCATGCCCACTGACCCCGCCAAGCCTTTGAACATGTACATAATGTAGTAGATTTACAACTCCCTTTGTTTGGTTTTGGTTTAGTTACCAGTTTAACGCCCCCCTGCAACACTGTAAGGTCATGTAAGAAACAGGCTACTTCAACCCTGCCTGTTAGGGCCAACCCGGGCTGAGAGGGGAAAAAATCCCAGCAGCAAAAAGCCAAGACCGTCCGCGCTCGAGATCGAACTCGTGTAATCTACATGACAGGCAAAGAGCCTAACCATTACACAACAGCGCCTATGCCCTCTACGTTTGGATGTGGCCACTTTTATGAAATAATAAATAGGTATAGGAATGCATTGTGCACGTTAGACGCGATACCCTAAGCTGGCCCTGCTCCCGCAAGCAGAGAAATCACAAAACATGTAAACCCACGAACACACTCATAAACTTGCAAACATAGAAATATAGAGTGAGCCAAAAAAACCCAAAAGAAATAGGTTCCTCAGTTTTCGCCATATTATGCTTTAAAGTCAATGGATTTTTACGAAATTGCCCATACTGTAAGTGTGTTCAGGCGGAAAGAGTACCTGAAAATTCCATTTTGTTTGATGCCTAGACAATGAAAAAACGCGCATTATAAGAAACCATGTCATTTTCCATCCAGTAAAACAGAATATCTAATTTGAAGTACATGCTCCTCATGCTTTTGTTAGTGCTGATTTTTAAGGATAAATCTTCCGGAAATCCAAATTTGGTGAAAAGGATTTGGTCAACACAGAGTTCTTAAGACAGCCGAATCAGCTGAAGGAAAGTATCTTATCAAGTCCTTGGGATGTCCTTCAATGGATTGTTTGTCGGATTCAGTCGACATCATGTTGTCGTCTGAGGAATATTCTTCGATGAGCAAGTTTGGAGATGAGCGTTTTTATGCAGCCAATACCGGTTGATTTATCAGCTGACACCTGCAATAGACCCGTCACAACCACTTTTACTAGATTTTTATACTCTTTATTAAATCTGTTACTGTTTCATTTCGTGTTTTTATTACAGAGGAAAGTTCAACGGCATTTGCTTAGTCTTTATCAGCCCACGCCCTAAGGCAAACACACTCAACAAAACTCACAAAATGCAGGGAATCATAGTCTTGATAGTATTTTGATGTCAAGATGTACAGAACCAAGTATACTAAGAACTAGTATGTTTTTTCATCGGCATAACCGTTTTGAAATCCCTTTTTCCGTCTAAAGACGCGCGCAGTACTTACCATTTTCTTGTACATTCTGGAAAATCGCGCATTTTCTGGAAATAAGGTGGCTTTTAAAATTTTGCATATCATTTAAACCAGATCATCAAACTTTTCAAAATTTTCAAGAACTTTTTCCGCCTGGATATACTGACAATATAAAAAGTTCCGTAGAAATTCTATGACAGTTAAGTAAAATATGGCTAAAACTGTGGAACCTATCTTTTTGGGCTTACTCTGTAGATAGATAGATAGAGGGGGAGGGGTGGCGGCGCTGTGACCCTACAGTACGAAAGTCCGGCGTTCGAATCCTGGGAGGTTCATTAGGAATTTTTTGAAGATTTCATGACTCCGACCCCTGCCCTATCTGAAATGTAGGCCTACGTAAAATTTAGAGGTCTAGCGTCTTAAATGACCTCACGGTGCTGCAGGAGGTTCAACACCAAAACCCATCAACCTGACTCTTTCACTTGACCCGCAGGCCCACGGTACACTTATGGCATTTGCAGTAAGTCAGTAAGTCACGAGAGGCACCAATCTTCGGGAGTTTTAGCCTCCCGCAGTATGTAGGCCTATACTATGCACTTCAATCTACGCACATTAGTTTCTTGTCCATGCCTTGTTTTCCTTTAGAAGGATCTCATTTGATTTAAGCTCTTTGGCCATTTTCAGTTTAGGCAAAAGGTTGTATGTAACTGTGCCCTGTCTGCTTTGATGTTTGTACCGGGGTCTGTGATATAATGGTAAGGCTCTTCGCCTCTAATGCGGAAGACCCGAATTCGATCCCACGTGCGAATGAGCATCTGCGTCTCTCAGCTAGGATTGGCCCTTACATGCAAAGTAGCCTGTCTCTTAAATGACGTTACAGTGTTGCACGTGACGTTAAGCAAAAAACCAAAACCAATCCAGTCTGCTACAATGCTGATCCCGTCCTCTGATCCCTGAACACAGTCCCAGACCACACAGAGAGACCTGGAGACCCGCAGATGTGCATAACGGCTGCCGGTCTGGCATGGCTGGCAAGCAGGCGGCGTTTATTAATTAATGATAATACCTCGACGATTGCGCCCCCAGCGCACAATAGCGGCACAGTATCGCATGCTTAGCGGGCACCGAAACATAGCCCTAATCTGTCCCTTTTGTATTGGCGTCTGATCCACAATGTTATGGGTTTCCAGTGAGGCATGAAGACAGAGCGCCGCGCGCCAGCCATTTTGGCGGTTGTTGGATATAATCCTGTTGTGTGGTACCCGGAGACGGCCGTTAAGTCCGGTTCAGTAAGTCACCGAAAATGAGGTGCAAGTGCCCAAGGGTATTGGAGATTTTTGCGAAAGTGTTGTCAGACTGGCTAATATATAGCCTGTTTTAGCTGTTTTCTTTTTTAATGTTTGTACCCAGGGATTTTTTTGTTAACGAGGCTGGATAGTTTCTAGTTACTCTGAAATTTTCTTTCTCTTTTTTTTTTCTAGCACCATAGTTATACTTCAGTCTGGGTTTTTTCAGTCTCAATTGTCGTGTGCGCCCAAATCGCTCTAGGCATTTGCTAGTTTTTGCCCATTTAAGTGTTAGCGGTTTTCCTTTTTTTTGAGAGCTCTGGCAGCACACCTATTCGCTTCTTTGCACTCGTCGCTTCAGAACAGCTAAAGCCTATCTCCACTATAATTATGCACCAAACCTGGGACACATTCATCGTTTCGTGACCTATAGATGTCACGAATTCGACCTAAAGGACATTATCGATAGATGAAAGTCGTTCTCAGGCTGCGATATGTTCCAGTATCAGTGTATATGACAGATTTCTTAGTCTCACGGCCAAATCACTGGACTCCGCAGGCCGCGAGTTCTCTGTGTGTGATTACGTAACACCAGATAGAAGCTTATGCTTATTGTAGTTCAATGGTTGCAAGGCGTTACTTCTGGCGTTGCTTTTGGCGTGCCACTGAAACAGTCGTGATTTTTCTCTTGTGGGATACTAGCGTTATAAACTAACCAGGTGCGCTTTCTGGTAGTTGGCATGGGATTTATCATGTAAGTTGCTCTAAATTACCAGTAATAGTAATGATTATAAATGGATTGCATTTATATAGCGCATATCCCAATCACTGGCTCTATGCGCTTTACAATCATTATCAACAATTACCAGTAACTGTTAGTACATGTATTTCTTTACTCATGTCGTGTCGCTCTTTGTCGGTATCCTATTGAACTTGTGTGTGGTTTATGTGAGGTCCTGTGTGGTGCAATCTATAAACTCCCAGTAAAAACCACCATTTGTCTTGGCTCATAGCAGATGACTCTAAAGTGTCGATAATGCCTTTTATCTAGACAAAGTGATAAGGCAAATAATCAAAAGTATCAGTCGACTGAATTTACATAATACCCTCTTCTATCTGGATTACTAGATTAATGTGCTCGTCTTACCAGTTCACTGCATTATCCCTGGTATTTTCTAATAAGCCTCTTGTCTCAAGCAATATTAAGTAGCCTTTATGCGCCATAATATATCGTTACTGCTGTACAATAATGACACAGGGAATTTTTGGTGCGACGGAGATGTCAAGAAAAAGCTGTGTAGTTTTTTTAAAACTCGCACAATCACTGATGTATTTTAAATCAATGAATATATTTCAAAGCACTGTTTGCGCAAAAAGTCTACTATTCTTTTTCTTTAAAAGAGTGCTCCTACTCCCCCGAATCCAATGACATTTGATATAAAAACAATGGCATGAGTCTGGCTAATACCATTATCACAGAGCAGTGGCAATAATATGCTATAAATAAATTGTATTTCAATGATGATTTTAAGAGCGTAAATTTGTACTTTTAAGTAACCTCGAGCAACAGTAAAGCCTAAACCCTGTGTCGGCAAGAAAGAATGTAGTGTTCATCAGGGAGGAGACTCCCTGGATATTATTTTTACATCTTGAATAAATGCATACTATAATAAATACTTGAAACAACTAAACGGCAATGAAGATTTTCGTACTTTCATTATTTCGAGATTAACTTATAGGAAGGGAATTATCATGGAAAAGATAGTATTATATAATTCTGAATTTGGCTTTATTACTTGCGACTTTTCAAAACTGCGCGAAGGACTAAGCAATCTCTCACAAATAAAGAAACAAATTGATGAAAAGAGAAAAAATTCCCATAGCAACCCTCGAAAACGCTCCCTCAGAAAACAACAACGACGACGACGACAACAACAACAACAACAGCAAGAACAATGACAGCAACAAGGACAATAAAATACCATCACCACCACAACAGCAGCAGTAACATCAGCAGTAATAGCACAGTTATAATACTGTTACTATAGGGCCTATCCATAATATTATTTTGTTTAGGCCTACTTGAATAAAAAACCCACCAAATACCGGGGAAGATCGGGAGCGAATGAAATCTGACAGTTTAATCGATTTTGCTTTCATATGACAACGCATTTTGTAAAGCCCTAGAAATGTTATTGTACAGTAACAGACATGCTTTATTAAATCAAACTCTAGCCTCAAAACAACCATGCTTATAAAAGTGCGTTATGTCGTTCTTGCCTATTGAGGTTCAAGAGCTTTTTTCATTTCGATAATCTGCCTGGCCAGTAAAGCTGTTATATTATTTTCCACCAAAAAGAACTCTCTCTCTCTCTCTCTCTCTCTCTCTCTCTCTCTCTCTCTCTCTCTCTCTCTCTCTCTATCTCTCTCTCTCTCTC
>JAUKPP010272943.1:0-11102 GCA_032273245.1 Phyllaplysia taylori | reverse complement strand
GCCCTGACAGGCAGGGTCGAAGTAGCCCGTCTCTTAAATGACCTGACAGTGTTGCAGGAAACGTAAAACTGGTAACCAAACCAAACTCTATCGAGTGGTGCACATAGGCATCTGCACACATGGTTGGTACATACAGGGGCTGGTCATTCATAGTGACCTGGACAGAGCCCGGACACTTGTGGTGTCGCCAATCCGGACATTTTTACGACGTGTGCACTGTGGGTCTCGACATCACGGGATTTTCCCAATGTAGGAAAACCCACTTTTCCTGGATATGGTATTTGGACTGTCCAATCTGGATATCCAACTAACTATCTAATTAGTCAGGAGAAAGAGTCAAGCAAAGAAGTCCAGACTCTTGGCGAGTTAAAATGTATCCAAATAATCTCTGTTCATATCTCGTATCCAAGCCTTAAAGAGAGTGAAGAAAGAATGACCTTCAGAAGGTAGTGTTGTCCTTATGCTGGTGTAACAGTCTTTTTTGGTTTGGTTACCGGTTTTACGTCCCCTGCAACACTGTAAGGTCATTTAAGAGAGGAGCTACTTCGACCCTGCCTGTCAGGGCCAACCCGGGCTGAGAGGGAAAAAATCCCAGCATAAAAAACAGATCGTCCGCGCTCGGGATCAAACCGGGGTCTTCCGCATGACAGACGAAGAGCCTAACCATTACACCACAGCGCTAGTTGTAACAGTCTGTGCACGCCGCCAAGAACAACACTTTGTTCAACAAGTTCACCAATCAAGTTAGATCAATATTTGATTAAGAAATTAAATCCTCCCTAAGAATCTATGACTATTAGATAAGTATATTATTACTATCCTGACATTCAGATTCTAGTTTGGATTATTGGGCGGGACATGTCTGAGGTGTGAGCTGAGTTGCAAGAGGACAGAACTGAAAACAGACAAGGAAAAGAGCAGAGGCAGATACACACTTCATGCCATGAACAACATAGCCCGTCATAATACTGTACCGGTAGTTATCTTGCTTTGGTTGAGTTTGGAAGATGTTTGTCTGGTTAGGGTTTTAGGGATCCATCGACTCTATAAGTTCATTTCGGCGCCCAAAACCATTCCAAAGTATTTTTTGGGTAGGAATTAATTTTGAATTTTACCCGGGCGGTGGCCTGTTAGGCCTACTCTTTTCGATTTTCAACCACCAAGGGATCTTTAACGTGCGCAAAGTACACACGGGGCCTCCGAAGTTTTTCGTCCTTATCCGAAAAGACTAGGTGTTTTGACCTTACCTATCCTAAGATCAGGGGTGTGGTTGAAAGAGAAGGATTATTATGTTATGACCAATGTAAAAAAAAAAAGAGTCGGACCGTTTTCAGCCTTTTACCTGTTTTTGCCCAGATTTGGGCAGTTTGGATTGCTCTAATAGGGGCAGTTTGTTTCTAAATGCAGTACCCCAGTGGAGCCGATGAGGTTCTGTGTAGACCCCTTATAGGGGGGTTGACGTCCCATGCAGGTTCCCCTGAGGGGCACAGTGCGTTTGCAATTTCTCTATCGATCCCTCATTACATGTCAAAAGGTCTCTGGCTATAAAAGTCGAGTACAAAAACTTTAATGCGATACACTTTTAGGGTTTCTCTTATATCAAATACTTCCAAGATTACCCCTTTCTTATCCTTTTCCATTTTCACGTTTTTGCTTTGACAACCAAGACCCCCTCTCTCCGCCCCTGCTCTTAAAAAAGGGGAAGATATACAAGTTAATTTACAGCGGTTAAAGATAAAGTTCCATTAAATAACCAAAGTAGCGACAAATAAGACTTTAAATATGCGGGGGCAACTTCAACACAGAATACACATAAAACATCCGCTACTACCCGCTTGATTCTTCTTCGTTTCTACTAATAAGCACTTGACTAACAGAAGCCACCAAGGTCGGCGGCCACCGGATGTCAAAGAAGAAGTGTTCCAGTCACTCTGAGAGGCGCGCTATCATCCCTGGGTCACAAGGTCACTTCACATCAAAGACCGAGGGGTGCATCTAGTTTTTTTTCTTCTAAAGAACACGACCGAGGACGCTGAAGCCATCAGTTGTGTACCTTATCGAGACAGGAAATCTCATGAAAAAGAGGAATGAAAAAAATAAATAAAAAAGGAAGACGTTTCTTACGCCGAGGGCAACAGACGTAAACGCCCACGAGAACATCGCCCGCCGTCACTTATTTGCCGGGGTCGAGACTGATAACTTGGCGGGTAAAAAACGTCAGTCATCTTGGTCTCTTTGGCGAGGTTTGTGAGGACAACGCTTTCATTCAGGTCTTGATTTAGCTTTATCTTCTGTTTTATTTCAGTATTTAGCAATAGTTAGCGAAATAGTAACTCAGTGTCAACTTGTTTATTTTGGTATTTCGTGGTAGTTTGTGGAAAGCTGACTTAATATTGACTTATCTAATTAGGTGTATCTCGAGTCTCAAGATGGCGAACGAATAATTCTCTCGCGCACGATGGATCTAAATTATTTTGAATCCTTTATCTGTAATGCAGTTACTCAATTTAACATCTCTAAGCCTAGTCTCACATAATCAAAATTGTTTGCAAATTCCTTTCCACTCGTTTCACTCACAACCTTCTTAAATTCAGAAGAAGAAATTCCTATTTACATTGTTGTACTATGTTTTATGTCGAACATGTATGGAGGTCAACCCTACGTATTCTTTCGCAGTTTCTCGTGTAAATAAATTCTCGTGTTCAGCAGCACGCAGGGAGAGCTGCGGGGTGTACTCAAACCGCAGCGGGAATGTGCTCGTCGGATTAGAGTAATCCCCGACCACGCATTGATGACCACGCGGACACCTGTGGAGACGGGACAAAACTGTCGTCTGGTACGGCCGGACGGCCACTAGGGGGCAGGCGGCGCGAGGATGGCGTGTGGCGGGAAGTTAAACCAGACAGGGGCAGCCGGATCTGACGATCTCACAGCTGTGGTCAGGTGGTGTGAATGTCAATGTTGTCATAGACTGTGTAGACATATTGATACATGTAATGCTGTAGTTCGTAATTCGCTGCTTATTGTTTAGCATAGTCTTGTTGCTTACTATCTAACTTAGGCGGAGCGTCCACTGACCTGTTTTGTCAGTTGCAGGCCAGGCTCACCTATGTATCATATATACATATGAGAATGGCCTGCAATTGACAAAATAGGTCAGTGAACGCTCCGCCTTACCCAATCATTCTAATGGACTTGAAGAAGAGAGGAGCCCTCTTAAGACTGGGCTTTTCCCACCAGATTAAATTGCCTACCACATCTGATTTACATGAATCATTACTATAAACTTTTGCATTTTTAATGAGTTTGGTAACTTAAATCGCTTATTGATATTACAAGCTTGAGCTCTATGCGACGGACGTCTGAGAATGATCAGATGACTGAAGTAGCTCCGATGGGCGTACTCCAATTTTAAGGCCTCGGGAATACTGCATTTATTTCGTAAATTATTTATGTGTAAAACCTTATCAGCAAGTTCATGGTCTTATGTGCGTAGGTTGGTTGTGAATGCTTTCTTTGCAGAGGTAGCAATCATGTGCTGTTTTGGTCTCTTTCTAATCCAGAGCTAGGATGCTCGCTTGGTTCGTTTTTTTTCTCTTATGAAAAGCTGGCCACCAAGAGCAAGCTGGCAAGACCTTTCTGCTTGTCTTAGCAAAACGACCTCCATGACCTTTTCCTGCTACCTGCTACAGTGTCGACATTTACTCTCTTCTACTTAACGAATGCCAGTTCCACACCAATCACCCCTAGGGTATTATTAGGCTCAAGTGTGTGTTCGGAGAAGTACAGTTAGGGTTGAAGCAAACCACAATGTATAGGTGCATTAGCAACCGAAAGCTCAAAAAGTTCCGTTCCAACATCAATTCGGTGAATTCTTGAGGTTTTGACAGGCTACCCCCGAGGTTAGCATTTAGAACAGAACAGAAAGGAGCTGAGACTTCAGAATGCTTCTGTGGACACTTCGTAACATTACACATATCATATTAATTGCTTCATTTTCTTTTATTTGATTTTCAAAAGTCATTATGACAGTATTTCCACCTCAGCCTTGTCCCTGCATTTTGCTTGTCTTGTCTGGGCACGAAGAGTGTTGAATCAAAAGGTATCAACAGATCCTTGACACTTTCAGTAAATTTCAGAAAAGTTTAACTTGCCGACCCTCAAACGGGCGTGGTCCCAAGATGGACCCGAGGCCGCCATATGCGTTCAAGTTTGCGATGTTCAACGTGTACCGCATCAGGGCACCGACCAGGGGTTCAAACATTGTAGCCTACATTATATTTTGTCTTGGAGGGTAGAGTTTGTAAAGATTTCTAACGAAAAACAGCCATGACGCCGGTTTCAAATTAATCCCGTCTTTCCGTATACGAATGTTTCTTTAAATCAAAATAAAAGGACGGTAAAAATGAGCAAAGGTACTCTTTCACACGCAGGCACATTGGCTTCCTCTCTTTGATGTATTTCTGTTTTTCTTTTTGTAATCTGACATGTATATACTGTGCTTTCCTCGCTCTCCAAATACCTTTAATGTTTACACACATTTGTGTTGGTTTATCCGCAGCAGGTTCTGACAACATCCAGATAAAGAAATTCCTACGGCGTGTTGTTAAAAAACTCCAGAAATTTCTCCTCGGAGTTTCAGAGTGCACTTATTCCAATACTTGACCTCAAACGCGTGCCATGCATGAGAAAATTCTATAAGAGGGTTTATCAACGAAAAGAGAATCTGAAAATCAAATGAAAACGAAAAAAGAAAAATTCAGTCTCAATGAAATTTGATACTCTTTCAAATTCACAACCCTGTGAGATAAGCGGAGGGGTGCATTACAAAGAAAAGAGCACTGTGACAAGTCACGCCCACGAGGCCAATACAAATATCTAAAGACATGGCCTCCGCTAACACGACAAAACGGCTTTATCAAACTCTCTTTAAAAAGTGAAAAAAAGAGTCGACCAGCTGCAGTATCAATTTAAAAGAAATATGCAGCTCCTGAAGACCACCAAAGATGTCTGGGCTCGCAACAGAAACGCTTTATACTTTAGTGCTTGACAAATAACTTGCAAGGCAGGCTGTAGAAAGGTTTAAAAACACGGCGGTTGACGAGTGAGAATGTTGCAGAGCACGACGGGCGATGGGTATCGAGGAGAGACGGCTGGCGTTTTATCGACTTTGTGCTTATCAAGTGCATGCAATTTGCTTTAATTTCACAGACGACAAGTCTGAAACCCGTTGAAACGGTGATTGTATCAGTCAGGCTGTCTGTATGTTTGTCTATTTATTTGTTCATCTGTGTAATATTCGATTTTGAAGCGCGAAAAGCTTGTTTTTTAGCGAGGGAATGGCCGTTGTGCCGAATTCCAATACCATCATCAATTTAATATGTGTATACACCTATTTATTGCATATTTCTCCTTATATAACAATAACGTCATAATTTTTTATGGTCACCATTTCTGCTAAAAATTACATTTTATATGGGGCCTACTAGTTAAAAAGATTAGAGCTATTTACCTTTCAACCCGGATTGCAATGCTTCATAATGCATTTTTTTCAAGTAAGCACAACTACAAATCAGAGTGCACATAAGTTGAGAAAACATGACAAACGGTAATTATGACACACTCTTGTGCTTCACACGATCCAAGTTGGAGCGGAAAAAAGTTCCCTTCGTGTTTCAAATGCAGGACAACAATTTCCTTCAATTTCAGCTTCCTGAATCACAATAAACAGGAGAAGCAATTAAATCTAAGGGGGAAAAACACCTTCTAAATGTTTGCTTTCTTTGTTTGACTAGTGTTGTTTGTTTGTGTCTTTAACACGGCAAGGTGATATCATCAACGACCACACACATCCCAAAACTCCCTCCATAAAACATAGAGAAGATCTTTAGACAAGCCCACCTCCCACATCCCTTCAATTCGTCTTATGTCTTCTTCTTTTTTTTTTTATTTACTTCTTCTTCTCCGCCTCCTTCCTCTCCTCTTTCTTTCTCCAGGTTCTCTTGCCACATTTCCCCCTTTTCTTCTTTGCTGCTCCTATTTCCTCTCGATACCCACAACCACCCCCGCCTACTCTCCTTTTCTAATGAACAGGTTTGAAATTTGTTGGCATTTGAAGATAACTTTGCTGTGTATTACAACATGATCTAGGCTGTAAGATAATGTAAGTGAAAATAATAAATTTGTGATATGGAAGGGGTAAAAATCAGCCGACCACACCACAGCACCCACTCATCATCTTCAACTGTAGAGGCAGAGAGCTGAGCCACTTTGCCCACGGAACACAGAACAAGAGAGAGACCATGTACATTCGTCAGTAACACAAGAAGAAACACCAGAAAACGAACCAATGTGCGAAATATGGACATCTCTACACGACTATCATTCCACATAAAACTTCATTAGCCATGGTTGCTCTAGCGCTGTGCCTGCAGTATTTACTTCCAGACCCACAGAATTACCCAGACCCTCGGCCACTGCCAGCCATCAGTGCTGAAGTGGTAATAGCTTTCGGGAATTCCCTGAGCATAATGGCACTCGCCTGATTACCCACAACCCTCTGGTATACTTACGGCTCCCCTTGGGGGGGGGGGGGGGGGGGGGGTAGCAACAAACGGTGGTATGCCGCAGTCTCTGTTAACAATTTTCAGGCAACTCCAATAGAAAGTAACATCGATATAATACTATCAAACCCTCCAGATTCTGTTTGGTGAGAGCTTGCAATAAACTAAAGATAAAGTTTATTCGAGAAACGCCAACTTATCGATCGAGGATTTTAAGAACCGTTTAAGACACTTCTTGCGTTAACCCTACAAATACTTTAGGGAATCAGTTCCGGGTGCTAACCTACGTTCCTGAAAGACTAAATGTAGACTTAAGTTTCAAGGGATAGCGTTCAGAGAGTACCTGTTTCTGACACTCCCTGTAAACAGGACTGAGTTCTCTTACGCCCAAACCCCTCAGGGATAACTCGCTAACGGCTGCTGGGTCTCTGCTGGGTAAACGCTACAAAACAGGTCTCCGGAATTAACGGGTTCGATTGGCACTAAACCATTCGCTCCCCGCGGACGGCGATGAAGAAAGAGCCAGCATAAGATACCCGAGACAAGCTAGTCCTCGGTGGAATGCCGGCAAGTAATAACCGGTACAGGGTAGGTTCCGGCTTTTCTGCCGGCCGAGGTACTCTCAGAATACCAGAAATGTAAACAATTGTATTAATGGGTCAGGAATGCTATTCTGTAAGACAAAGATATATCTTATTGAACATTACGCTGTTCTGTACTGTACCCAATTCTCGAAGTCGTCTGTTTTATTTATTTCTTTTTGTTGAAGTAAAGCGGACGGGCGTACCACGAAACCCCTCAAGGTGCACGGATTCACCTGCAGATCGCTATATTATAACAGTATCTGTTTCAAACGCTGCTTTCATAGTGCGGAATTTGAACTCGAAGACTTTACTTAAAGATTCCTTTGCGATAAACAGTTTGTTTTAAACTTATAATCTTCTTACCAAAGGATATGGTTTGAAATCCGTCCAAGCATTGACCGAAATTACACATTTCGTAAAAAGACATTTTAGGCAAGCAAAGAAATTTGGCTGAAGTACTTTAGTATTTAAAAAGACGTTCCTAACCCTGAACGTCAGTCTCAAAGGACATTCCATGTGGCACTCTGTGTGGGTGGATGCCATGCAGTGCACATTCAAGTACTGAATAAACCCTGGAGTTCAATGGCGGACCGTGAGTCGATTCTTGTGATCATTTCAAGACGCCATCACCTAACACGACGACTTTGAACAAGCACGCATTATACTTGTATCTCGGTACAGTTGCCTGTGCTGTTGCAAGCGAGCCAATTCCCTTTTTATTCTATTTATAATTCCCTTCTTTGAAAATTTTTACACTTTCCAAACTCAATGACTTGGAGCACCAGATGACACTAAAATACTTTCACCACAACAACTTACCCCCCCAAAAAACAACAACAACAACAACAACAAACAACAACCAAAACAACAACAACAACAAACAAACACAAAAAGCACAAAACAACAAGAACAACAAAACAACCAACAACAACTACAAATAAAAAACAACAACAAACAAACAAACACAAAACAAAACAAAACACACACAAAAAACAAACACATAAAACAACAACAACAACAGTAACAACAAAAAAAGAAGAAACTTTTATAACTGCAAAGCTGTTTTCCTCTTTACAGCATTCTTAATATCATCGTCCTCTCCTCCTCTATCATCGTGTACTACAATGCTTTTCCCCATCTCCTCCAATTCCCCTACTTTTATCAACAGGATATCTTTGCTGTGCACCATCAGTCACAGTCTTCTATTATAAAGTCTTTCACCCTGAGAAACGCTTTCGTTTATTGCTGTTCCGGCTGATTGTGGTATCAATTATCATAACTAATGCCATTAAGGGTTGTTTTTTTTTTCACTCTGGTGAATATTAAGAGTTAAGATGTAGAAGGTCTTTATCGTTATCTTCTTTCACCTTTATTTTTGTTTGTCATGCATGGGTAGGCTATAGTTGAGTTCCTTCAATATGTGACGATATTGTTCTGCAAATCCTACATGACATTCAGCCAAATTAGTCCTTGGTCTTTGTGTCAAAGTCTAATGTGTACTGTGATAGTTGGGATTTTTGGGGGCTTTCTTACTTTATGCCAGTTTATTTAAACGTCAGATGCCACAAAGAGAAACGTTGTAAAAGAAAAGAAAAATAAACAAAACAAGTCACTAATTAATGCCTGAATGTTCCTCTCAACACGGAGTAGATCCTGCAGTGTACGCCCTTTAGCTCTCTAACTCAACCTTCATCTTTTACTCATTTGTATAGTTTTCAATTATAAAGTCTTTCATCCTGAGAAAAAAAAACACGAAGAAAAAAGGGACTATTTAGTCTAGGTACTATAATCATATAAATATATTAACCCTTATTCTCGGTTCGCAAGCCATCACAACAGCACAAAATATTATCCCTAACATCGTACACAAATCAGTGCCAACGATCTTGAACTTGATCTGATTCACACCCAAATCTACCACTATGAAGCAGGACGAAATACGACCAGCGCGCAGCCCAAAGGGGACGTGTATATCATTTTTCCAAACATGAATCTCCCACATCATAATGCTGCGATGAAGTAGATGTAAAACATATCTCGTTCTAGCCCAGGGTCGGTGGGATAAGCATCAACTCCGGCCAGCCCAGTCGCTCTTCGGTTTATACCCGTGGCGCCGAGCTCAAGTTGTCTTTCTTACATCTTCTAATTCTGTAGATTTGAACTGGGATGCACTAGTTAAGCGCAGTCTTATACGATTTTATTAAAGTTTAATGCACCCCCACAGGTTTGACCATACTCACATACTCACACGTACTTACAAAATTATTGAGTTCTGAAGTGGTGGAGATGGGGGAGGGGGGAGTGGAGCAGTTAAGAACGGAAAGATGCATAAATTAAATATAATTTACGCTCCCGTGAGTAGACATTTTGTAAAGTGTAAACCTGTAGGTCTACTTGATTTGTGCATC
Source organism: Phyllaplysia taylori (assembly GCA_032273245.1). NCBI lineage: Eukaryota > Metazoa > Mollusca > Gastropoda > Aplysiida > Aplysiidae > Phyllaplysia > Phyllaplysia taylori. Next base: position 1,547 of record JAUKPP010272943.1, on the reverse strand, counting down.
CATCCACTGGTTCTGTATAGACATATAAATAAACAGATAAATAGACAGACAGACAGATAGATAGATAGACAGATAGAAAGATAGATAGATAGATAGATAGATAGATAGATAGATAGATAGATAGATAGATAGATAGATAGATAGATAGACAGATAGATAATGGAAAGATAGATAGACAGATAGATAGGTAGATTATGGACAGATTGGTGGACTAAAGAATGGACGAATAGAATAAAATAGAAAGAAAGGATAGATGGATACCAAGGCACTTTGATAGAAACATAAAAACGAGGTACGGCGAGAGGGAGCGCGAAAAGCCAGACAGGGATAGTTGTAATGAGACTGAGTGCATGTGTGTATGGCAGAGAGAAAGAGAGAGGGAGAAAAAGAGTAAAGATACAGGGAGGGGGAGATGGAGAGAGAGGGAGAGAGAAAGAAAGAAAGAAAGAGAGAGAGAGAGAGAGAGAGAGAGAGAGAGAGAGAGAGAGAGAGAGAGAAATAGATAGATGGGTGAGGCACTCAGAAATCAGTGGCGTAAAAAAAAAAATGCTGTTTATCATGCTATTTTGGAAACGAGTTTCATTTTATTTCAAGGACTTTAAATCACACTTACATATGCCAAATTTTCAAGGAGTTTTAAAATGAAATTATTAATATTACGATTATCCAGGGCGTCGCATGCTCAATAAGCAAAAAATTTGTCTTGGTATTTTAAAATTCTGGACACTACACTTTTCGAAAAAAAATATGTTTAAGGATACTTGACTCCAAGGAGAAAGTTCTGAGAGAAAAGTTGACATAATGACGGAAATTGATCGTACTTGTTCACCGGGTTATGTTCTCAAAATTCCCTGCCAAGCCAGAGCGTTAAAACTGCATCAAAAGCAAAGCGAAAATGAAATGCAGTCTTAAAGAGTGCTTTCAGGCGATAAATCCAAGCAATAAATACAGCTGGGGTAAAGTTTGACGCTTTATCATGTTGTTGTTAGTTTCTTTGCTTTTCAGTATTGTTGGTGACTTTTTTAAATTCTTTTTTTATTGCTTTTCAGTGTTGTTGGTTGCTTTTCTGTCTTTCTTTTTGTTTTTCCTTTTTACCATGACGCATAATATCGACGCATAGCGCAGGTCTACTACGCATTGCCAGGCAAGAAAGAAAACGTACTCAGATTGGAAGTGGCACGTACAGCTATAAAAAGAAGGAAGACAGGTAACAAGGGTAGCCACCAAGCGAGCAAATTACCAACGCATGCGTGCTATGTATTGAGTAGACAAGAGCTTTTTGTTCATAGCGCAGAGGTCTATGACCTACTTCTACGAATGCAGAAACAACTACGCTTACAACTTAATGCTCGTGCCAGTAGATATACATTGTTACAATTATTTAAACACGTAACTCCCGGATTTATAAAAAGAAAGGTTATAATAATATTTAATTTGTCCACTTTTATTCCCATTGTCGCAACTCCACCCCCCCCCCCCTATAATAATATTTAATTTGTCCACTTTTATTCCTATTGTAGCAACTCCAGCCCCCTCCCACCCTCCCC
>JAUKPP010272921.1:0-10554 GCA_032273245.1 Phyllaplysia taylori | reverse complement strand
GGGTCCCCCCCCCCCCCCCTTTTTTCCAAAAAAAAAAGCCAGAAAAATAAACAAAAAAAAAAAAAAAAAACTGGCTAGCCAAAGCGGCGATAATATAGGCCAAGGCACTCACCACACACCAGACAATGGCGTGCTCAGATATTTTTGTTCTCAAGACATTTTCCCAAGCCAAGATAGCCGCGGTTATGTTGTATCCACCACAATGTTCTGCCAATGTAGTGACTTACAATGTCGATAGTGCCGTACAACCTTCGCCAAACAAACTAAAAACTGAGTTATGTGATGTAAAACGTTACATGTCAAAATAATTTTACTTTAGAGAACATCACTAACATTTAAAGTAAAAGTACTAAAAGACGCTCAAATCATTACCAGTATTACACTACTGTTTTCCTTGTCGGTGAATGTCGTGCTCTACTGCTTTGGTTTGGTTACCAGTTTTACGTCCGCTGCAACACTATAAGGTCATTTAAGAGGCGGGCTACTTCGATCCTGGCTGTCAGAGCCAACCCGGACGGAGAGAGAAAAAATACCAGCAGAAAAAAACCGCAGATCGTCCGCGGCGTATCTCCCGCATGATAGGCAAAGAGCCTAACTATTACACCACAGCGCCAATGTGCTTTACTGCGTTAACAGGTATCTCTGGTGCACTGATTAGGCTCTTCACCTGTCATTCGAAAGACCCGGTTTCGATCCCACGAGCGAACGATCCCATTTTTCTTCTAGTTCTAGGATTTGTCCCTCTCAGTGTGGGTCGGCCCTGAAAGGCAGGGTCGAAGCAGCCCGTCTCTTTAGTGATCTTACAGTGTTGGAAGGGAAGTAAAATTGGTAACCGAACCATATATCTGCGTTAATTAAAGAACCAAATGCAGTAAGCAATGACAGAAATGAAACTCCAATACTTAATTAGATATGGTGTTTTTTTATTTTTTATTGAGGCACCAATTTCTTTGGCTAATTCTGTTCTTTTGTTTTAAGAATCTCCAATACTTAGTTAATTAGAATATTATACTTCTTTATTGAGGATCCACGTTCTTTTCTTGTTTTAACCACTTGTTCTCAGAGCCTTCAATATCTAAACAATTAGAAGATACGTGTATTTTTTTTTTTTTATAGAGAAACCACATTTTTGGCTGTTTTAGCCACTAACTTGTTATCAGAGCCTCCAGTACATTATACTGCTGCTGGAAACCCTAGATTTTGTTGTTTGTTTTAATGCCATTAAAATCATATTAGAATATTGCTTTGGTCCTCTTGTCTAAAAACATCTGTAGATTATTTGTCTCATTTTTTCCTGAAAAACATATCGCTTTACAGACGGAAGAGAGGCCGAGATTAGAAGCAAAACCTTGTAACACGCCCTCTCTCTCGGCCTTTATTTTTTCTTCTTTTTATTTTTTACAGAGTAATTTAACAACGTTTTTCCAAATCTCCGTATTTACACTTTCGGTGAAAATAGGGTTAGCACCACCAGTAGTAGGGCCTACCTACCTCTTATAGACTACATGTTCTCAGCTTTTTTTCGATACAAAACCCCATAAATTACTTTATTTAGAGAGTGGAAAAGATACTATTTTGCTACGTGATGTGTTATCGTGCAAGCGAAACAGCTGATTTTCACAGAAGTTCCCAGAATGTATATACCCAGTTTTGGAAAAAAAACACTCTTCAATTATCCCCATCAAACTGCTTTACAACGGCATGGTGTTAATAAACCTTTAAAACTGCAACAGACAAAACATATATTTATTTAACACGTGTGGCTTTGATCACACACATGCTTCGTGATGTGTCCAATCTGTGCAGCGATCCAACAGTGAGATGAATTAACGTTGAATAAGGCTCGCACCTACAATTACAGGTGATCATGATAGTGAGATGCAGATGTAAGACTTGACGTTAAATAAGGCTCGCTACTATAATTACAGACTGTTGTTCGCTTTAATGTTCGCAAGGCCTTTCTTATAAAAGACATTATAATTGGAGCTTAATCAGTCTCAAGAAATAATGATGTATTACATTGATTGACAGCTTCATTTAGATGAGGATTTTTCATGGTCCGCGAGGCTTCGATGGTTCTTCATTTTGTCCCAGGCAGAAAATCAGCATACACAAAGAAGAAAAATGATTTTTTTAGGAACATAAGTTGAACACATTTTTATGATAAGATAGATAAGATGAGATAAGATAATCTTTATTTGTCCTTTTTACAGGAAATTTGGGATAATACATTTCTGTCTTGATACTTTCTCTCTCTCTCTCTCTCTCTCTCTCTCTCTCTCTCTCTCTCTCTCTCAAACACACAGACACACACACACGCATGATCAGACAAATATATATCCCCCCACTCTCTCTCTCTATATATAATATATAAAAGATATATCACTCCCTCAACCGCGCGCGCACACACGCTGGCAATACAAAATTACAATACCAACACACACACTCACCTATGAACACTCACTCGCCCACGGACACGTAGGCCTATACAAACAGTTGACACAGATACGTATCCACACACACAGACACGCATACATACATACACACATACATACACACACACACATACATGTACATTAACACATGCTCATTTATGCACATGTACAGATGCATAAACAAGCTCATAACAATATACACAGTTATCACATGTTAATGGCAACGTAGAATTACAGGTGTTGACATAGTAAGCTTTCTATAGATAGTAAAGGGACTCTCTTTATTATCTTTTTTCAGGTCGTGTGAATGGCGTCTCAACTGACTTGTTCTACGAACAATACGTTCCCCTGTGGCTTAGCCTGTCACTTTTCTTTGTCCTGGCGCTTTAGTGTAATGGGTAGGCTCTGCGCCTATCATGCGGAAGACCCGAGTTCGATCCCGGTCGCGGACGATCAGCGGTTTTGTGGGGGTTTTTGCTGGGAGTTTTTCCCTCTCAGTCCGTGTTGCCTAACAGGCAGGGTCGAATTAGTCCGTCTCTTAAGTGACCTTACACAGTATTTAGGGGGACGTAAAACTGGTAACTAAACACTCTCGACTCTTCCCCCATCCCTCTCCGATCTCCCATCTATCACTCGCTCTATATTTTAACATTCATATCTCTCTTCTCCCTCTATTTTACATCACCGCCTCCTTATATCTCTCTTTTTCTCACCCTCCCTATCTCTCTCATTCTCTCTCTATCTCTCTCTCTCTCATCCCCTCTTATGTCTCCCAATAAGTAAGACACGGACCACGGACACGAAACAATCTTCTTACTCCCAATGACTCATACATCAATGTAGCAGCATGCAAGAAAAGGCGGGCTTTCTGGAAAAAAAATGGCGCGAAAAACAACACAGAACCTGTCTTTCCGGTCAGAACAAATCCTGGAACATGCGATGTATGTCATATTAAAACATTGCATGCTGGAATCTGTCTGGCTTCTACTAGTTGTGTTTGCGTGCAGCAGCAGCTAGTGTTGATGGCAACTTGTCTTCTGTCTGTTGAGAGATTTTGCAATGTCAGAGGAATTACGTGTTTTGTTTTCTTTCCTAAGAGCTTCTTTACTTCTTCATCGAGACTGGTTGGTTGATAGTAGTGTAAATGTAAGATATTCCACTATTGGTAAGAGTGTAAATGTATTATATTCCATTATTGTAGTAGTATTAGTAAGGAATGGGTTATTTATAGAGGCGCCAGCCTCAGCTGTTTTGCCCTCTTCTTGTTTTGGTTTTTACCTAAGCCCTCAACCAGGCGTAAGTGTCCCTGAGGGTTGTCATTTGCGTCCATTATTGTTGAGTGTGTAGATTTTAATCTATGATATTCCGCTATTGATATGAAACGGATTGTATGGAATAATATGTAATATCCATATATTGGTAAGAATATAATATTCCAACAAGGGCTGTGTCAGCGTAAATATAGTGTTTTCGGTCATGGTTTTGGACTGGTATTTTAAGTACCGTACAGAGAAGTATTGCTAATTTATTAGTTATCAAACAGACAGTCGAAGAAGACTGTCTCGGTCATCCGACTCACCACGGCACGAAATCTAAGTGTCACGAAGAGCAGACTGTGGAACCTTCTCTTTCTTCATTTACTCAAAAATAATCTTCCTTTAAAATCACCAAAAAATTACCTCAAGAAGGACAGAAATATTTTACACATTTTCCCCCCATTTCAGATTGCACTGAAAAAAGCGCTGTATTTTTTTCACCATCATCATCAAGGCCTGTTGCCATTGTCCGACCGGCATCTGTGGTGTATTGCTTAGGCTCTTCGTATATTATGCGGAAGACCCGAGTTCCATCCCCACTTGCGGACGATCTTGTATCTCCGTCGGGATTTTTCCCTCTCTGCCCGGGTTGGCCCTGATAGGCAGGTTCGAAGTAGCCCGTCTCTTAATAGTACGTATATAATAGTATTCTTTATGCTTATTCCCTATTAGATTATGTTAACCTATATACCTTGGTTGAGTGTGGTGTGTTCCTTAGCTCTTTACAGTATTGTAAAGGACGTCAAACTGGTAACCAAACACCTGTGGAGAAATTTTTAGGCGCTTCGCCTATCACGCAGAGGACGTGAGTTCGAGGCCCGCGTGGTGCAGTTTGTTTGTTCGAGTATAATATCCCCATTTCTCTGCTGGGACAATGTCCCTCTAAGCTCGGGTTGGCATGACATTCATGGTCGAAATCGCCCGTCCCTTTAACGACCTTACAGTGTTGCAAAGGACGTTAAGCCAAAGCCAAACCTAAACGCATACCTTCTATTTTTGTCCTATACAGATCTTACGAGAACCTGCATTTTAACTGATTTAGACGCCAGACAATCGATCCATCGAAGACTCGTCCATAAATCCTTTCCTCCAGCCAGCCATGCATTCATTTAATTAGACATCTGTCCATCCATCCATATAAAGACGTACCCGCTTATATTCAATGTATTTGTTAACTATTCTTCCTCTCAATCTCCTTTCTGGGTTTTTTTGTGGTCTCAAAGTCTCACCCCCCTCTCTCTCTCTCTCTGTCTGTCTCTCTCTCTCTCTCTCTCTCCTCTCTGTATCCCTCGTTTTCCCGCTCTTTCTCTCTCAGATTAAAACAGTCAGTTAAGAATTAATATTTGGCTTGACTTTAAATATATTTCAACAGAATCTCTCTTTCTCTCTCTCTCTCTCTCTCTCTCTCTTTCTCTCTCTCTCTCTCTCAGTTTCTCTCTCTCTTTCATTCTCTCTCACCATAAAATTATGTCAGTCCCCATTCCTTTAAAAACCGGTGTCTGTGGTTTAGATGTTCGGCTCTTCACCCAGAAAACAAGTGTTCGAGGTCCACATGGTGCAGATTTTTAATTGAGTATCTGTGTCTCTGCATTGGCATTAAGTGTCCCTGTCAGCCCGGGTTGGCCCGGGCAGGCAGGGCTAAGGCTAAAACAGCCAAAGATGCTGGCGCCTCTATAAATAACTAACAGACAGGGCTGAAGTCGCTGGCTTCTTCAGTGACGTCATAGCAACCGAAAAATGCAACCAGTATCTCTCTCTTTCTCTCTTCATCCCCTTCTGTCTATCGGCACTGCGGTGTAATGGTTACGGTCTTCGCCTGTCATGTGGGGGACCCGAGTTTGATCCCGAGCGCGGACGATTTGATTTTTTCCGCTGGGAGTTTTTCGCTCTAAGTTCGGGCTGGCCCTGACAAGCAGATTCGAAGTAGCACGTTTTTTAAATGATCATACAGTGTTGAAGGGGACGTAAAACTGGTAACGAAAAAAAAACCAAGCCCCTCGGTCTTTGCATACAGTAGTACTCTCTGTCTTCGTAACATTGATATCTTTCTCACTTATTACACTACCCCACCTCTCCGCACTTCCAAAAAAATTTTAAAGTCTTTAAGAACGAGGATAAAAATGGCTCTCCAAAAAAGATACTACAAGCTGGGATCTCGAAAGATTCGAGAGAGGTAGTAAAGCATGAGGATGTCGTTGGTAACTTTTTCTGTTGTTTAAAAGCTTAAGATGCAGGTATTTCTAATTTCCTCTTGGCTCATTCTCCTCTATGAGCCTTAAATCCTTAGCACACAACATGACATCATTGCTGTCTTCCACTATCTCTTTTTTCGAAAGAATATTTTTGTGAGATAAATTTAGTACATTATGCCTTTGAGCCAGTGGTTTCAAGTCAAACGTTCGTCTCGCAAACACTGGAAGATCTATGACGTTCTACAAGACATCACTCATCTCACGATACTGACGCACTTCCTCTCTTCGCATGAGCTAACAGCGCCTCAGCCTCAGATGACATCTTGGCTTCCCGTCTGCTCCTGTTATCGCATTAGGATTAATATATCCGATCTCTAATGTAGTGTTGTAGACGAAACTATGACATGTTCATTTTGTAGTGGTTTTCTGATATCGCCGAGTTGAGTTTCAACTAACTTGTGGATGGGACGAAGCGGCTCTGAGCATGCGTCGCGTTGTCGTTTGCAGAAACTCTTCACAAAATTTTGAAGAACTCTCGAATATTTCTCTGAAGGTCTAGCCAGAAAGGCTTTTCGAAAAAGATCCGGATAAATAATCATATATACGAGGGATAATTCGAGTTATCAAATTAAATGTTGCCTTTCTATGAGAACAGATTTTTTCCCCGCATACAGCTGTATGTTATTTTACTCCTCCAGTTTTGCAGGAGAAGGAACTTTTGCGCTTGTCTCAAAGTGACTCCGTGAAGAGTACACTGACTCTTACACAAAGATTATGAGCCAGAAAAGTATGTAGGCCTATAAGATGCTAAACTTCATATGCGTCATAAGCATGAACACGATCTAAGTGTTTGAATTCCACGAAATCAGGTTTTTAGCAAGTTCAGAGCCTGAATAATTGGACTTACCGTCTCTATATGTCTTTGAGAATACGGGCTATGCGCTGAAACAAGCAAAGATGCTGGTGCATCTATAAACAACTAACTTTTTAATACGAGTTTTAATTTGACAAAACTATATTTTTGGCAAGCTTCGAGTCTGACTTGGATGTCTTTTGAGGTTTTTAGCAATCCGTTCTGTATTCGGCCATAGAACATTCGTAGGGATTGCATTAAACGAATAATATGTTTTTCTTTATCGGATTATTGCCGCGCCATATTCCTGAAATCTCAACCACTGATATCGCTCTGATGTTGTATTACGTTAGCGAGCTGACCACGGCGATGTCGGGCCGATGAGAAATCCAGAATTCAATTCTGTCTTGATCTGTCTCCAAACGTTTTGGAGGCAAATATGTGACATACTTGGTTTCAGACAGTGTGTTGAAATGGTGTTTTCACATGAAAGCAGTTTTGAGATACAGGACGATAGAAGTGAGCTCACGAAATGCTTGTTTTAGCTTTTATTTCATGTCTCATGGTTCCACGAGGTAGACGAGATATTGCAATCCATGCGTTTGCTTTAGAGATCGAAATCTGTGGCTACAGATCTGTATTATATAGAATAGTCAATACACAGTCGGTGTTTTAAGAGTCTTGATTTTTTAAGCGGAAACTCGAAGCGGGTGATCACAGAAAGAGAGAGAGAGAGAGAGAGAGAGAGAGACAGAGAGGAGGAGGGAATCGTGGAAAAAGAGACAGAATGGGAATGGAGAGAGACAGAAGGCGAGGATGGATGAAGCAAGAGGGAGAGAACGAGAGAGAATAGGCGAGAGAGAGAGAGAGAGATGGAAGGAAAGAGAGAAAGAGATTGAGAGAGAGAAGATTACGTCAGATCAATTTAGTACTCTCCATAAATGATAAGACAAAACGATACCGTAGAATTGTTTTCTGAGAAAATTTCCCCATTCATGAACGAACAACGAAAACAAATATATATATAGATACAGACGTTAAGAATAGAATAATATCTCAATGAAATGCTGTATTCAATCATTAAGATCATGGACATTGATTTCTCTGATGTGAAAATAGGATTATCAGATTTTTTTATTTCATAAGATATATATTGCATTACTCCAATGGTTGAATCATGATGAGTGTCTGATACAAATATTGATGATAAGAACTGGCATCACCAGGGAATGCATCTCCTTACTTGCTTTCGACACATAAAAGTGGAGACGGTGGGAGACTCTAGAAGCAATTTGAAGTTCCTGAAGCTTGATTTTTTTTAGAGAATATCATTAGATTTGTATCGGAGGTGGACGCCTACCTATTGCCATGCAACCTCTATTTTCGTAAGGACCTTAAAGTGTTGCTATTATCGTTTCACATCAACTGAAATTTAGAAATCACCCCGTTTTCCAGCACCACTCTTCCACGTCATCTCTTGAAAAAAAAATTGAACACTGAAAAAGACAAAATGCCTCCTCTCCTCCTTCCTCCCTTCCCTCTTCCCCTCTCTCCTCCTTTCCTCTCCTCCCCCCTTCTCCTTTCCTCTCCTCCCCCCTTCTCCCCTCCACCCCCATCTACCCAACACCCCACCCCCCGGGAAGCTTTTAACCAAATACTGGAGTTCCCAGCTTGACATGACAAACCCTTGGTTCTGGCAGCTACAGTGAGATCATCAAGGTTCAATCTCTTAACCTTGACACTTGAATATCCCATCAGCCTCAGGGAACAGTTATTGCTCCCTAATAGTGATTCAGTTAAAAGTATTCTGCTGTTACTCAATGTTATTGATTTTAGTGTCACATTATTATTTTCTTCAAGGTTTGGTTGGAGTTAGTTTGAGATATTTATTTATAGAGGCACCAGCTTCTTTGGCCGTTTTAGCGTCTCGTTCATTTTGTGGTTTTCTTTTCCCTGGAGGGTTATTCCATCTGTGCTTTGTCAAAGCGAGTCGCATTTGGGGAGGTTAGGTTGGGCTTTTAGCTTCACTTCCATTTATTTAAACACTAAAGGTCAACCGGCGCTGTGGTGTAATGGTTAGGCTCTCCACCCTGCATGCGGAAGACTCCGGTTCGATCCCCGATCGCGGACGATCTGGGTTTTGTTCTGTTGGGATTTTTTCCCTCTCAGCCCGGGTTGGCCCTGACAGGCAGGGTCGAAGTAGCCCGTCTCTTAAATAACCTTACAATGTTGCATGGGACGTTAAACTGGTAACCAATCCCCAAAAAAAGGTCATTTAAGAGAAAGGTATTTTTACTCTGCCTGTCAGGGCCAACCCGAGCTGAGAGGAAGGATCCAAGCAGAAAAACATAGATGTTAGTCCGCACGTGGGAATCGAACTCCTGTCCTCTGCGTAATGGGCAAAAAACCTAAGCAACGGGCGCCTGCTACTTTCTCCAAGTGCCTCATACTAGGGCGACATAGATTATAATGTTGCCTGCTGCTTCACCTACTTCTTGAATCGTAGAAAAAGCCCAAAGGAGAAGTCCAAAAATTGGCTATGAATATTTGAAAAAATAGGAACAAGTAATAATTGAGGAGGGACAATTTGAGAATTAAAAAAAAAAAATATGCATCTTTATGTGTATAGTGAGGGACGGGGAAGAGATAAGAGTGTTTGGATTAGGTCCTTGTAAAGATATGCTGGGGAAGAGTTTCCTGGTATAATGTAGCACCTCATCTCCCCCCCCCCACCCCCCCCCCCCCACACACACACACACTTTTCAGAATCCTCTTGGATTCCTCCATAGATCCCTTCCTGCACTCGCTCCAATAAAGAGCCACTCATCCCTCAATCCACTGGTAGTAGTTGATGCACTGATTTTAGAGAAATAATATCATGATTTTCACTAGAACTTCGCAAAGTCCACAGAAAACTGGGTCAAATCTACTCCAGCGTAAGATTCTTCCTTTTCGTGTGACGTAACTCAAGACGAAGTGGGAGCTTGTCTATTAATTACTGGGGAGGAATTGAGTAGGGAAATATTGGGGAATTCTCGTTTCTATTTTATCTGATTTAAGTTGCTTTTTTTTTATTTTTTTTACTTGTAAGTGTTTGGGGAGAGGGCGAGGGGTTGTGGTGGTTTGGGGGGGGGGGGGTAAGGGTGCTTAGAGGGGTCGTTCCAAGGACAAGACGAGGGGGTAGGATCGATGATACCATCAAATATTGGCTCGTTAGTCGTAACAGGATGTGCTCTCGTTTGTGCGAGGGGTACCGCACTTCTGAGAAACGACAATCTAGTTTGAAGTTCAAACATCCTTGTATCAAGAAGAGACTGCTGCCTCCCTTCGACCAGAGGATCTTGGATTTTAGGCAACGAGATACGTATAGGGATAGAGTGTCCAGAACTAGGGCAATGGGTGGATAATACAAGATAGCAGTGAGCTCACGAAATGCTTGTTTTGGCTTTTATTTCATGTCTAATGGTCCCACGAGGTAGACGAGATATTTCAATCTATGCGTTTGCTTTAGAGATCGAAATCTGCCACGAGTTATCTGCAACGCCATCTTGAACGAGTATAATATTATCGTTAAAGATTGTCCTTTGGATGTGTCCGAACACGGGATAAGGCGTTGTTTAGATTTTTTCTTTCTTTTTGTACTTATTTCTGTTTTGTGTGTGTGTGTCTGCTATTGTTGGCTGTCACTGTTATGGTCTTTGAAGTACTACAATTTAACTTCAAAACACGTCACCTTGCCCCTGCCTCCCGCACCCCCC
>JAUKPP010272920.1:0-21052 GCA_032273245.1 Phyllaplysia taylori | reverse complement strand
CCCTGCCTGTCAGGGCCAACCCGGACTGAGGGGGAAAAAATCCCAGCAGAAAAAAACCCAGATCGTCCGCGATCGGGGATCGAACCGGGGTCTTCCCGCATGCAAAGCGAAGAGCCTAACCATTACACCACAGCGCCGGTTCATGAAATGGACGCAGTGCAAATCGCTATAGACTTTCGTTTTATAGGCGATCACTATGACCCTGCTTGTTATGGAGAGAGATATCCCAGCAGAAAAAAAACCCACAGATGGTCCGTGCGTGGGATCGAACTCGGGTCTCTCGCACGAAAGGTGAAGAGCCTCACCATTACAACACAGCGCCGAGTTTTCTGCTGGGTTGGCCATGACAGGCAGGGTCGAAGTATCCCGGCTCTTCAATGACCTTGTGGTGTTGCAAGAGACGTGAAACTGTTAATCAAACAAACGAGAAGTACAGAACTGACAAGATTTTTCACGTTCTATAGCCGATTACCCATTCCCAGCTCGGTGAAGTGAGGAAAATTCATGTTTCATCACCTTTCCCGTTACCACTATGAAAGGACCGGAGCGGTGGTGTAATGGTTTGGCTCTCCGCCTATCATGCGAAAGACCCGAGTTCAATCCCGGTCACGGGCGATCTGCGTTTATTTCTACTGGGTTTTTTTCCCTTCCTCTCAGCCCGGGTTGGCCCTGACCAGCAGTATCTAAATTGCCCGCATCTGACATGACCTTTCAGTGTTGCAGGGGACATAAAAACCCCGCTCATTGGGGCACAAACCCCAAGAAGCCAACAAATCGTTACCACATCCCCTCCCCCCCCCCCCCCTAAACACAAACACACACACTCTGCAATGCCTTTTGAGTCATTTATGAGGCAAGACCTCCATTTTAATGCCTGTCAGGGCCAACCCGGACTGAGAGTGAAAATATCGTAGCAGAAAAAAAGACCCAGATCGTCCGCGACCGGGGATCAAACAAGCGTCTTCTGCATGATAGGCGAACAGCCTAACCATTACACCACAGCCCTGGTAACCATGTGTTGCATCACAACTCCATGACAATACTTGACACAAACAAAAAAAACATTCATGATGTCAACATGATCTTTATTTTTGTTCCGTTCGTATGAACAAAGACTACACTTCAACAACTTCACTCATCCAAAAAGCAACAAAAGAAAGCAAGCATGGTCCAAACGGACAGTTTGAGTTAGAAATAGAATGTATAGATGACTGAAAATGGAGTTTCTCTCTATATTTGGGGAAAAAAGACTGAGTTAAAGACACGACATACAGAAATTAGAGTAAAGTATACCTTAACTGGCTTGACTAAATTTACCTGTCCAGTAAAAAGGACACAAAAGAAGAGGTAAATACTGTCAAATACATTCACGTGCATATAACATTGACAAGAGGCACCTGAAATAACAGGATTCTTTTCCATGTTTGTCTCCCCTCTTCTTGCCCGATCCCTTTGGAAATCTAATAGTACACAGATCTGATAACAGGCAATTTGGTCTAGTGCCACATTGCCTTTTATAACTGCGATATCAGGTTCCTACAGTATTGATATGAGACTTTAAAAGTCATTATCACGTAGACAAAATTACTGACTAATAATGATTGTAGGAAGCTCCTTATTAAATGCATCTACATGTATAGGACAGCACTGAGCAGAAACAAAGATGTGAAAACATTTGAAGGAGACATAAACCTGGTAAGTTAAAGGCCATCCACAAACACTTTGGTTTTTATAGCTTTATCAAAATAAATGTTTCAATTTTTTTTCAGGTCCAACAATAACACTTGATAACATTCTCAATCCTGCGACATGAAAAAACAACACAACCTCAACAGTCTTGATATATTCATTCTTGTAGTCAGATCTTTAGCAACAGTAAACATGGGTTTAAGTTGAAAAATAAAAATCTAGATACTAAGAGACAAAGAGTCCTACAACAAAGGGCTCTATTAATAGATTGTCTCAAGGGAAATACGATACTAACAGTAATAGCAACAGCAACATTATAATTCCTCAGGAATGTGATTTACTGGAAGAATTTCAGAGCATTAATCATGTATAATACTGCACCAAACATCTCAAATGACCTAACACTTCTTTTTGAAACTAGGATATTTGTCTACAAGGAGTGCTAAATAAAATCAAGGTCATGTGTGGATCTTAAACAATCCAAATTTCAGGGCATTTATCATGTATGATAAAAAGAAAAAACCTCATAGGATCTGACACTTTCTTAAAAATACCTCTTTATAAGCAAAGTATTAGCAATGCTTACAAAAATGAAACTCATGTGTGGATCTTAAACAATCCAAATACTCAAACTACATGAAAAAACAAGGATGAAACTGATATGTGGATCTTAAACAATCCAAATTCTCAAACTCCACAAAGAAGTTCCTATTGCAGTGACTTGGCTAGGTGCCAACCTCCCAAAGCAGCAGCTACAAAGAGTGATAAAAAAAGAGATGATGATCCTGAAAATGCCAATAACTTGACTCCATAAAGCAAATGTAACAAGTCAATATGTGACCAAATCTCATTTTCGATTGCAACATTATGGCACATAGCAAATACTAAACTGAAAAATATATGCTTTGTGCAGAATATCCTTAGTATCAAAATGTTCAGCTATAAGTACTAGGCGGAGAAAAGGGAAAACATGTGATTACTGTTTTAATCTGCAACGTTTAAATGGCAGACCAGAGAAAAATATACCGTAACCACTTACAGTATAATTTGAAAATAGTTTTTTGCATGAAACCAAGTTATAGATTTGCTCAATTTACCCCCTTAATTCTTTCTTCAACATCTAAGAAGTCAATTAAGAAAGCGCAAAATATTGGATTTGCAAACAATCTTGTACCGGGAAATGTAAGTTGTCTTAAATGCAAGAAAAAACAAAAATGTATTAATTCCTTTCGATGGAAGCGACCGATAAAGCTTATTCATAATCATTGAAAAAAAAATGACTGGAGTAAGTAGATACAAACGGAGATAACGCACACGATGGCATGGAGGAATTCAGCAACATTTTCCAACATTGTACACTGAGAAGTTTCTGTCTAAACATATGTATATAGTGAAACCACTGTAAACTCAATTCTTTTTTGTAAAGAACTCAAAAACGTATTTTTGTAAATACAACTGAGAAATACTGTATACTGTGAAGCAGTTAGATACAATCTGTGGATGTCATCCCACTTTGATGATCTATACTAACTGCATACAGACAAAACAAAGGAAAACACAGGGATATATTTGAGACTCCTGCGTTCGTTTAAGTATAATTTGGTGAGTGCATTTCTGATATGAAACCTTTAAGCCTTTAAGTTATAAATGAAACATGGTAAAATGTCTCAAACTGACAACAAAGCTTACACTATTGTCCTTACAACAGGAAAATTTCAACCGTATCCAAACAACTTTGAGAACAAGACATCTCATATTCATGAGATGCAGAAATAAGACGAAACAACTCTACCAAAGCAAAATGTATGATCACATCACAAAAAAAGACAACAAATACAAGCAAAATTCCATGAATATCTTGGGAGAAATTGCTTTGTGCTGAGTATGTCTACCACAACACAGCATCAGCAGCAGACGGGTGTCAGGTTGTCACTAGGCACTTGTAACTCATCATTGTCTACGTCCGGGCGCTCATCACTCAAACTTGATGCCCTGAGCAAGTGGTAGCTCTTTGCTGAAGTTGATGGTGCTGCAAACGATCAAGAAATTTAGCATTTTATTAATTGGTAATGGTGTTTGAAGAAGTTAAATGTCTCTTCTATCTCTATCAGCAACAGTGTTATTCAGACATAGTGAGGCTGCTGACAAAACAAGTTAATAATGGATTTCATCTATATAGCGCATATCCCAATTATTGGCTCTATGCGCTTTAAAATCATTATTACCCCAGCAGATCAAGTCACTCAGAAACCTTCTCAACTTCCTGGGAAGCATACAGTGCAAGCAGCCATTTTACAAACGCTCAAACACTAACATACTGACAAGATCTTACACTGCCTATAGCCCGGTATCCATTCACATCTGGGTGAAGTGAGGAAAATTCGTGTAAAATGCCTTTCCCAAGGACACAACGTCGGGCCTGAGCCTGGATTCGAAACCGCAACCTTCCGATTACGAGTCCGGTAGCCTAACCACTAGACTACAAACGCCACAAGTTACTTTTTACAATCTGCAAGGAGAATTAATTGTGGGGAGGCTTTGACTTGGTTTCTAGTTTCACATTCCTTGCAACACTGTAAGGTCATTTTAAGAGATGGGCTACCTCGACCCTGCCTGTCAGGATCAACCCGGGCTGAGAGCAACAAATCCAAGCAGAAAAACTGCTGCGTGTATCAAATAGAATTCAGTCCATGCTAGTTACCAAGGTAAACCCTTGCCTACAAAATCCAGCTAAAGAAATTAGGAACAACAAGACTAATATTTTTCCTTTAATTCCTCCTCTACAAAGAGCTGGCTGTTCTATTACCAGACTTCTACAGTGCAATAGTCTCCACTTGAATGCATAGTGCTTTGGAGAACTCATATGTGAGCACTTCCACGACACATGTGTTTACATAATCCTGGTCCACAAACATAATAGAAAAATTTGTCAAAAGATGAAAGTGTGTTTGAGCAGAGCATGCCCTTGAGTAGCATGCATTTTGGCTAGTTTTTCTTCTTGTAAAATTTTTTTTTTTATTAGTCTTCCGTTCCTTGCAACACTGTTTGATCATTTGAGAGACAGACTACTTTGACCCTGTCTGTCAGGGCCAACCAGGGCTGAGAGGGACGAACCCCAGCAGAAAGATGCAGATGTTCGTCTTTCACATGACATGTGAAGGTCATAACCATTACACCACAGACACTGGTAGCAGGCAAAAGAGGAGACGACTGATATTACTTTTACAGGAATATTTTTTTTAAAAACCTCTTGACTTTCCAGATCCTCAAACTCACCAGGTAGAGCGTCTCACATACTGCTTCCAGGCATCACTGCCAGACTCCCTGCCTCCGCCAGTGTGTTTCTCTCCACCTGTGACCAAGACAGAATACAGATAAATCTTATGACATAGTTCTTTAAAAAGATACATCTCCAGAATATACACAGGAACTTTTGATGAACCTAAGTTATTATGTGTGTGTTTGGTTTGCTTTAGCGCCTCTTACAACACTGTATGGCCATTTTAAAGGTTGACTACTTCAACCTCGTCTGTCAGGGGCAACCTGGACCATCTCAGTAGCAAGATGAAGATGTTCCGTCTCACATAGGGATTGAACTCACATCCTTTGTGAGACAGACAAAAAGCCTAACCACTACACCAAAGGTGTCTGTTTAGGTGCCATTAAATTAATGTGTGCATGTGTGAATGTATGTGTGTGTGTCCTGTATGTGGGTTAAAT
Organism: Phyllaplysia taylori; assembly: GCA_032273245.1. Taxonomy (NCBI): domain Eukaryota; kingdom Metazoa; phylum Mollusca; class Gastropoda; order Aplysiida; family Aplysiidae; genus Phyllaplysia; species Phyllaplysia taylori. The sequence goes on along the minus strand of JAUKPP010272920.1, from coordinate 15,643 downwards.
ATGCATTCTAAATTACTTGAAGTGACAGGATGTCCTGTACTGTAACACATGCAGTGTATCTGTTGCTGGAGATTTTTAACACTTACTTGCATGACAGACAACAATTCCATGACTTTGCCTCAGTCTATTGACAACAACACACAATGCAATTTATTTTGGTAAAAACTTGAACTGTAAAATCAAACAAAAAGAAGACAATGGATCAAACGTACCAAATGCTCCGCCAATCTCTGCCCCACTGGTGGGAATGTTGACATTCACGAGACCGCAGTCAGATCCCTTTGGCCTGGCACAAAGAAGAGGATAAACACATTTCACACACAGATTAAATATCCTTCTGTTATCTTTATTTGCATATCAAGTCCTTACTTGCATTAACAACTGACTGTTATTTAATGATGCGGCACAATTTCAGTTTGGTTAGTTTTGTTTCCAGTTTAATGTCCTCTGCAATACTCTAAGGTTATTTAAGAGACGGGCTACTTCAAACCTGCTTGTCAGGGCCTATCTTGTCTAAGGGGAAAAAATCCCAGATCGTCCGAGCATCGGATCGAATTCAGGTCTTCCGCATGACAGGTGAAGAGCCTAAGCTTTGGTTTGGTTTGTTACCAGTTTTACGTCCCTTGCAACACTGTAAGGTCATTTAAGAGACAGGCTACTTCGATCCCACCTGTCAGGCCCGACCTGGGCTGAGAGGGAAAAAAATTCCAGCAGAAAAAAAACAGATCGCCCGCGACCGAACCGGGGTCTTCCCCATGAGAGGTGAGGAGCCTAAGCATTTACACCACAGACCCAGATAATAAACCCTGAAACTAGGGCTATTAATATGAACCTCCATATCTATACCAAGAGGCATGTAAGAACGAAGACTATTTTGGTCAAAATTCCTTTCCCCCTTAATGTACTCTACAGGCAAAGATAACTCCATTTATCTACAAGATGAGTCTGCCATGGCTGACTTTGTGGTTTATTTGATTTTCGTAACTGCACCTGGGCCACATTAAAATGATGTGGCATACATATGGTTCAATTCCTGAATCAATCATAATACTAGTATGTCAAAGTGCTGTATTAATACTGGCAATAAATAACTCAATGACTGCATTGCACTCAGCAGTCACTTCGTCCAGAGAGGTTTTGAGACAGAATTGCTTTCCTGGGGATGATTTTGAAGGTCGTCCACTCCCTGAACAGAGCAAGGCTGCCATGGCTTAGAGTACCTACCCGATCCACTTGAAGATTGTGCTCATGTCTTTGGTGAAGAGACTGCTGGAGAGACCCTGCTTCACTTCGTTGTTCCACTGCATTCCTTCATCCACATTCTGGGCACGACAAAGGGAAAAATAACCAATTGAAAAGAGAAAAAAAAGAACATCTTTAAGTATAGTTGGTATTCTATAACACAGTTAATAATAGAATACAGACAAATATCTAAAAGGAATTAGAATCTTTCCTAAGCAGGGGGTGCTTACAAAGCTAATAAACATGAAATTATCATTGGGATAAGACTGCTTAAGTAAAAACAAGACAATGAAATAGCGTAAAGCTGGAGTCTCTATGAAATATCTACTCAAAACAACAACAATGTACTAGATTGTGTAACCAGACACCATAAATATGGCACACTCTTCTTTGACCCCTATAAAACTCCCCTTCGTTTGCATGAGGTGCAGTGCCAGGGAGCTAAAGGAGGCAGGGAGATTTGGTATCACTAGGGTGTGCCTGCATATACAAAGAGGGAATGAAATTCTCATCTAGGCCTATATCTCTTTGACACTATTGCCTTCTTGTATTCACTTTTCTAATGGCGGCTCCTATGGGTTCTGGACAAAACATCAAAGTGCATGACTTAGAAATTCATGTAAGGTCTTTGGTACACCATGATGAATAAGAATAAAAGACAATAGAAACAGCCAAATGATAAATTTTATTATGGCTTACAGAATTATCTACAACAAAAGGCCATTTCTGTGGCAGGAAATAGGCTAGAACAATAGCAGCATTGACATAGAGGAAGTGGAGCCGACCCCAGCAGAGCACCTGCAAACCAATGGGTACGAGTAGCAGACAAAAGCTAAGGGAAACAGAGTAGGTGTATTTGTTAAACATAAATGGAAAGATACCTGGCACTTCAACACATAAACGATTGGCACAAAAGTCTCCTGCATCACAATAGGGGCATTGTGTGCCAGCCCTGTAATAATGGTTGGTTCCACATAGTTGCCTGGTCTCTCAATCACCTGATCAGATGGAATTGGAAACAAAAGTCAATGAAATTTCTTTATGATCTGTGCAAGTTTATGAAAGCCAAGACTATTCACAGGCTTGCCACAAGTGTCCAAATTATAATCCTAAATATAACAAGACAGAGCCTTATAGGTACCATCCTCTATCTATAATTTGCACCAATCTTTGAAGAGTAAGTAAAAGATTTGTATGTATGCTCAAAATCATAAGTAGGACACTGGCCAGTTCCCATATTTTACACATTCTATTAAACAAAATTTTGTCCTTAATCCTTGCTACTTTGAATAAATTGAAAGAAACCATATTTACAAAAATAACTCTTGTCAGTATGTTTGTGTTTTAGTGCCCGTAAGACCACAGCTTGCGCTGTATGCTTCCCGCGGAGTTGACGTTTTCAGAATGCTATCAGGTCTGCTGGAGTAAAAATATATATTGTAAAGCCAGTAGAACTATGTTTACATCGGAGTGGGCATTAAATAGTGAAACCATGTAAAATAAAAAAGAGTCAAGACGCAGGTATTTTTAGTAAAAAAGATATATAATAGTTTATTAAAAATGTGCAGCCAACGTTTAGGCGCAAGCTTTCTTCATGGGCATGAAAAAAACTATGAGGGGCGCTGTGTCCAGGAATATATAGGGGGGGCATAACCTCAGAAGTGAGGTAGGCTAACCTCCCGGGTCGGAGGAGAAATGGTCACTCGTGAGAGTGGGCATAATATAAATGATCTACATGATTATTATCATCATGAACAGGATCCATAAATATAAAAAAAAGGGAAAAGAAAAATATCCGAACGCACAACAAAGCACTCTGGCAATACAGGCAAGAGAGCAAAGGCACCGCTGACTTACATTTCCTCCACATGCAATCTGACCACCTTGAGCCTTAGCAGTTTTCACAGCCTCTGCAAACTTCTTCACAGCATCTTGGTTGTGCAGGGGGCCGTACAGAGTACCATCTGGAAAAGACAACATAAGTCTGAGTTCAAGTTCTTTTATTATAAGACATTACATTCCTGTTGAGAATGCAGTTCCATATTGCCCAGGAAACCATAATGACAACAGCTGCTGTATTTTTATTCATTTTATTGGAGTTTTACAGTGCGACCACCACCACAGGGTCATTTCAATATGAGGAAGATGATTAAGACAACAGCAACATTTAGACAGAAGTTAAAGGAGCAGACCACACACAAAAAGTCCATCAACCACGAGCATGTTGCTATAAAAAATTTGTGGAATGGGAAGGCCTGAGAAAAGCGACCACTGAGCCATGGCAGTTGCACGTTCATTAATTAAACGCTTCTAAACTCTTTCAGATTATATTGGTGATGATTATGCCAAGACAAATGTGTTTCCACAAATAGGAGATCAAGCATAAAACTACTGTAATGCCTCTTTTAGTCACAGTATACTGCCACTGGACCGACAAGTCTTAGCACTGTTTTCATAACCAACAATGGGGCTCCTTACAAGACCTCATGCTGATGGCAGACAGGATGCCTAAATCATTTGCCTACCGAGGCTCATTCTTGACAACATTGATGGTGACATCAAACACAAACAAAACATAACACACCAACCTTCAATGGGGTCTCCAACTCGAAGCTGACCGTAAGCTTTGACCAATCTTTCCACAATCTCATCGTGGACCTTCTCATGCAGGATCTGGGGTCGGGGAAGAGAAATGAAACACATAAAACTAAACTCAAATTTGCTTTTTTAACGTTTTCAAGCGTTGTGAGATTGATAAAAAGAGGCAGCCCAACATGAACATACCAGGGTCTGTGGTCTAGTGGTTAGGCTTTTAGCCTACTATGTGGAAAACGCGAGTTTAATCCCATGTGTGGACAATCTGCATTTCTCTGCAAGGATTCATCCCTCTAAGCCTGGGTTGGCCCTAACAGACAGGGTCTAGGAAGGTAGTCTTTCTCTAAAAATGACCTTAAAGTGTTGCAAGGGACGTGAAACGGGAGACCAAATCCAACCTACATGCATATAGTACTAGATATTTCACAATGTGTCCTTGGCACCTGTTTTACAGTAAACGTGTGGAAGATTTTTGGAACTAAGATGACGGAGTTTCCCCCATGCCCCCATGATAATTATGATATTTACACATTCAGATAAAAAGACAGATCCAGGTTCTGCAATGTAAAAAAAATTACGTTTAAGAACTCAAATGGACTTTACAGGACTCTCTTTCCAATTAAGAAAGAATCTTGATTTAAAGACTCATTTGGACAGGATGCATGATACATTGTAAGCACTTTAAGCCTCCATTGGCATGATACGATTATCCTCTTTCCTGATGTATGCTTTATTACGTACTGCGATTGTAACAATAGTAAGAACAATTATAATACAAATGATGACTGAATTTAGGTAAAGAGTAGGTTCCAGAATCCTTTTAGGTACAATATTATAATAATATTATGCATATTTTTTACATGAATATATTATTATGTGTGTGTTAAACGCGTATATAAATGTTTTAGCATGTCCACTCAAATGTTCAATGTTCACATTGTTATATTTGAAATATGGGCAAAAGGCCTTCATTCTGAATAAATGTCATTTCAATTTCAATACAATTATCCAGGATCTCAGTCCCTCTGCTGGAATGTTCTGTTCCTCTCAGCCCAGGTTGGCCCTGACAAAAACAGGAGGAGGAGGGGGATCAGTGTCGGGGTCGAAGCAGCCCGTCTGTAAAATGACCTTACAGTAATACAAGGGGTGTAGGACCAAAACCAAACCAAACCGAGAGGGAAAGAATAGATGCTACCTACCAGTCTTCTGGTTGTGGTGCAGCGCTGACCAGCTGTCCCCGCACAGGCAAACAAGGCAGAGCGGACCACCATGTCCACATCAGCATCTTCGTTGACTGCACAGGAAAAATAAGACATAAGATTTGATTACTGCATAACGAATGGTTGAAGATCTCTTCCTCATTTTTATCATATCGAATCTCCGTTGAATGCACAGGAAAAATAAGACATGATATACATCTAATATTGACAACTGGGTAATAAAAGGTTGAGGACCTTTTTTCTTATTTTTACTTTATCAAAACCGAAACAAGACAATGAAAAAAATCCTTCTCAAGACATCTGAGCTTTGATAATAAGCTTGTGTTCTAAACAAGCTTTCACATCAATGGTTGTAAAATGACACTTCAATAAATCTGCATCAGTCAAGTGTAAGGGACAGAGCTAAGAACCTAATACATTTAAAACCGAAAAAAAAAGGCCTTTAGCATTACATTGATTTGTTACAAAAATTAAAACAATATTAATAGATGGATGGTATCTAAAATTGTACGGTTTAATATTTGCTACCTAGAAAACCTTTGCTTACAGAGGACAACAACAATCTGATCATACACTTTAACAAATAATAGGCCAAAATGTTAACCTCTAGCCACTTACCAACAATGGCGTTATTTCCACCAAGCTCCAAAAGAAACTTTCCTGTTGAAAGAAAATAGAAGCAAACATTTTAGCAAAACTAAATAAAAATGTCTTAGTGAAGTGATTATATTATATTACTGTAAAAAGATACTGTGTGAATCAAGGAAGTTGAGGGAAAACAGAACTGCATCTACTATGTGGGGTTTTGTTTTGGTTTTCGTTTCTAGTTTTTCTTCCTTTGCAAAACAGCAAGCTCAATTAAGAGATGGGCTACTTTATCCTACCTGTTAGGGCCAATCTAGGCTAAGGGGGATGAATTCCAGCAGAAAAATAGATGCTTGTCTGCGAGTGGGATCAAACTTGGGTCTCCCGCATGACAGGCAAAGAGTTTAACCATACATCACAGGCGCAGGTTACGTGGGATTTAGAGCACATCGGTCAAATTGTCATGGTGTTTCCAATATGGCCTGATTAACTATTTTCACTTCTGAGATACCGGGGAATAAACTGATTTGGCCCAACTCTATGTTACAAGAAAAAATATTATGAAACTATTAAATTTTAGCAAAACGGCCCGGTACCCTTAAACAAATGTATTACCAAATGATGCACTGTGGTGTGGGGAATTGCGTAATGGGCTTATTCCATAGTGTCATATAAGTTGGACTTATGCCATTTTTAGAAACAACATGATGAAATAAATATTTTGAGCCACAGTAACAGGAAATGCAAAAAATTTCACTTGATGTAAGTAAAGAATCAGTTTTGAAAAGGTCCTGTGATATTTTCTAAAAGTGGTTTATGCCTCTAGGGAATTGCAAAGATGATGCCCAAATTCAACGTACCCAAAAGAGACACAGGAAAAAGAACATACGAAGTAGTGTTTTGAATGAACACAGATTTTGATGTACATCTATGTCACAAAACACTGGAGGGATCTATTAATCTACCAATTCAGGCTCTTTGCCTATCATGCAGAGGGCGGAAATTCAGTTCCCATTTTGGATGAACATCTCCATCCTTCTACTGGCAAGTTGTGTTCCTCTCAACCTAAGCTGGACCTGACAGCCAAAGTCAAAGAAACCCATCTCTAAACTAACCTTAGTGTTACAAGGGGCGTGAAATCAAAACCAAACCATATCAGAACACCATCACTGAACTTACCAAATCTTTCTTGGACTTTGAGAGACACTTTATGGCCAACCTGAAAAGCCACAAGAAACCAGTAGGTGAAAAAAACAAAATTATAAATCCCTGTACAAGCCAGGGAGCCGAGGCATATTCTTTCCACTGAATTGTCTGAAAATATTCAAACAAATAATAAAATAAACATCTGGGTTTCATAATTGACACGAACTGTCACTAGTTGTGCTCAGTAATAAAAATGCACAGAAGCTTAGCTACATTGACTAAATAGAGTGCGAAATAAAAAAAACCACTGTGGACAAAAACTTATAAGAGGAGAACACACATCTCAAGTAAAGTATTTAAAGCTAGATTTGTAAAACAAACAAATGGTATTTTGATGCCAAATTAGAAAATTATTGCTTTCCGATTAAGAAGAAGCTCTCCTCTCTTTCAGCAACATCAAACAAAATGTGAAGTTGTCAATAAGTGACAGAACAATGCACATTGAATTACGGATGTAACGATAATACACAAATTCAGTTTACCAAAGCCATCAAACAATATCAGAGACGAAAATGAGTTGTCTTCATTCCATGCTGAACATTAACATGTCAAATTTCTCATAAGAAATAAAATATATTTTTTTCCTTTCCATTATCCCCTGCATACCTCTGTGCTGCCAGTGAAGGATAGGAGGTTGACACGCTCATCTTTAGACATCAGATCTCTGAGAAAAGAAGAAAAAGAACACCCTTGTTAACAATAATCATGAATTTGAACTTAGGGTTTCTTGGGTTGAGAGAGATCGAAGTACAGGCTGCAGCAACAAGAGGTCGACTGGGAAACTGTTTGTTCTGAGGATGCTGAGGAAGGATCTCAAGGCTCTCCAGGTCTTAAAAACAAATTAAAAGGTGAATAGGTGCTACTTCAAAGTCAGTGTCAGAAAAGAATGGCAAAGACAGGTAAGGTTTGCATGAAGTGTCATTGGGCTCACATCAAGACAAAGTTCTATTATAATTCATTCACAAAACAGAACATGCATCATGTAATACCAGTAAGTCAATTCACAGAGCAAAATGTTAATCACTTAGAAAACACTATCAGCTACTAAATCTATTTAAACAGACCATCAGAAAGAAATCTAAAAATTATTAACCTTTGATACATCAACACAAAACAGTTTTAAAAGGAAGGGATATAGAGCTTTTTGCTATTAAGATAGACACTTATATCCAAAAAAGAAATTTTTCTACATCCTACTCGGCAAAATCTGCCTCACACAGGTTTGAATTAACTATGCAAAGTGGATACACGATGATTCAATTAGGTACAATTCATTGTCTGTATTGCGAACTGCTGAATTGGTCTTTAAAAGTATGGGAAGATGCTTCGATTTTTCATAGAGGTGACAAATTGAGTAGAATAGAGCTGGCCAATACTCTATAAATACAACAACGACAGCAGGATTTCCCGCAGAGGAGGGGGCAGATCTGCACATAAATGCACTGCAATAAAAATTATCTTGAGTTTTCTTGCATAAAAATCGAGTAAGGTATTAAACTATAACATACGATTAAGGAATGCATAATCTTTTCTCACCCAATATCAGCACCGCCACTCACAAGGGAACACACAGCCCCTGGTACATTGTTTGCTTCCAATACAGAGCTGATCACTCTGAGGACCAAAAGATTTATAACACTCAAGACAAATTTACAAAAAAAATGTCTGAGTAACAAAAGACGCTGTACAGTGCTGACATTACACAAAGAGAAAAGTAAATGAGTAATAAGTAAATAAGTAGTATCAAAAGACCTGTACAAGACTAATGACAAATTTGAACATAAATGGAAATCATTTTAACATGTTTCACTTCTTTCTCTCTAATATCGACAAAAATGTTTTAAAAAATGATCCATGCTTTAGGAAGGCATGACCCTGAAAATGGACGAAGTGTCTGCTGAGTTGAACAAGTCTCTGCATAACGTAATGAACCCAATGTATATCACCCAACATTTTAAAAGCCTGACACTTACTTTGTCATTGCCACACTCACAAGTGGAGTTGATGGGGCGCCCTTCCTGTGGAATTAAAAGACAAAAAAATTAATACTAAGGCTGAGAGTACAGAAAACAATGAGACAGACATTTTTTTGGCAACCCTCAATGTCTGTCATGCCCTATGCCCCACCTCTTTCAGATATGAAATATATACTGTACATATATCCTTTGGTTCAGTTTTACATTCCATGCAACACTGTAAGGTCATTTAAGAGACAGCAAGGGTGAGAAGGCAATAATCCAGGCGGAAAAAAATGCAGATTGTTCGCATTCGAGTCTTACATATGATAGGCAAAGAGCCTAACCATCCACAGACGTCGGTTATTTCACATAAATGTCTTAGATCGGTACGTGGTGTAATCCATGGACAGATGGGTGGAAAGATGAATCCAGTCAAACCTGCCCTAGCGACCATCTGTGCAAGACGACCATGTGTACAAATTATCGCTTCTCACTTCCCCCATTCGTTGCTCTTTAATATATATAATGACAGTGTCGAAGACAACCACATGTCCAATGCGACGACAGCCCTATTTTACTGACCAACAGCCACAAAAATCTGCCCAAGACAACCACTCGATTCTCCTTACACTCGACACATTGTCATATTCATGGGCATCTATGTATGTGGATGAATGATTAGTCTTTGTCCTAGCCGCCAGTACAAAAGTCTCATTGTTACATATTAGCTCCTCCTATAATTTATACACTCTCTGACAAGCACTGAGCATTGACACGGTTTGCGCTTACCCATGTTGGTCATTGGGTAACAAATTTTCAGCTGTGGATGAGTGTGGCAAGCGACCATCTTAATCCATTCACCTGTCATTATAAGCCCCTCCCATTATCTGTAATACTGTAATTCCTGACCAACACGAAGTGAAGGCAAAGCAAGTGGTCCCTCTGTATAACCAGTTGGTAACAACAGACGAGCCGCAGAGGTGTTTTGCTTGTTTGTTTAGTGGCGACAGCACATTTCTTTGTTTCCCTGGCACCCTCTGTCCCTCCTCTAATACATTTTGAATAACAACAAAACCAGTTCCTCCTTCTCCAAAACGAAAAAAACCCAGGAATATTTTAAAACATCCCATTTGGAAATGAAAGTTGTGTTGTTGGTCTTTTTTACCTCATATTCATCTGACCTGCCAAAGACAACAACTTTTCTCTAGAAAAGTAGTGGTCGTCTTGGGCAGGTTCGACTGTATAATATAGATAGATAAAAGGAGTAGAAGCAGATTATAGCAAAGTTCTCATTAACAGACCACACTCTTGATTCTTCAAAGAACATAAGAAATAAGAACTCACCACAGCATGGCGTTTCCACACACCATGGCAATTGCAGAGTTCCATCCGTAGACAGCACAAGGGAAGTTGAAGGCTGTGATGACACCGACGACACCCAGCGGGTTCCACTGCTCCAATAACATGTGGCCGGCACCTGATGAGCAGCAATAACAGCGATGTCAACTTTCAACACACATGGATATTTCACGGGCTTTAAAGTTTTCATGAGATTCTGACCCCTGTCTTATCGGACATGGACATGAAATTAGGAGGTCCTGTCTCTTCAAGAACCTTATAGTCTTGCAACAGGCAATTAACCTAAAATCAAAGAAGCTATACCTGGATAAGAACAGCTAATGAATGACAAAAAATACATCAGTGGAAATTTACAAGGATAAACATGAAATATCATAAACTGCAGTTTTCTCAGTTTCTTTCCTTGATAGTATAACGCATCTTGTGATGCAGCCCTTCATATCTATCTGTCCCTCCATCCATCCACAATTACAATTAGTAAATAAATCATCCCAAATTGAGAAGAGGCCCATCTCTAAACACAACATTCACCTCTGACTGTTTAAATATGACAGTTGTCTAGAAGACTAAGATTGATAAAGTTAGTACAGACAACATAAACAGGCCCACTCACGTTCAGAAGGGTAGATGTGTCCAGAAAACATGCGAGACAAACCCACTGCATAATCACAGATGTCAATGTACTCTTGCACTTCACCTTCACCCTCCGGCACTATTTTACCCATCTCAAGGGCAATCTGAGGGAGGGGAAACATGTTATGGGGGTTCAACAGAGAAATGATAAAAAATTAAAGGGTTTGTTACAAAAACACTAGGGCAAAAGATGAAAGTTAGAAAACTGTATTTCATTAGTTCACACGTTTTGTGAAGTGAAAAATGTGTATTTATCCAAATTTGAAGTGCAAATGAAAAAAATAAGGGTACAACTTTTTTCTGTAAGACTGTGGTTGAATACTTTTAAAATAATCAAATTAAAAGGAGACGTCCGCCACCCCCTTCATAACACGAACCATGATATAAAGACTTAGAACTGACAAACGTTGCTTCTTAAAAGCACTCATAGCTTAGCCCAGGAAAATTAATTCGAGCTGAGTGACTAATTCTAATTATTTCTGCATCGCAAAAATTATGGTCAGATCACAAGTACTTGATGATAACAGTGTCAAATGTAACGTACAAATTATCGAGTAGAAAATCTTATCACTTACCAATTTTCCAAGCAAATGCTTCTTTTCTCTCATTGCATGACCAATTTGTCGCACAATTTCACCCCTTTGTGGGCCTGGAATCTACACAAAAAAAAAAAAAAATGATCAGATAAAAAACACTTAATTTACACTGATGATAACTTGATTTATACCTAAGGTATTTTGGGGGTGGGTCTTATCAATCTAATTTCCTATTGAGGGATAAGCATGTACTCGTGATTCCAAACAGACTTTCACACTTTACAGTCACACAAGGAAAAGGACAAAGAAGCCTATCAGTGACAGGCAGCTGGCAGTAATGCAGTTGGAAGTATCAGGTTTGGTGACGTGCTGAGTGACTGGATGGGCTGATGTGCGTGATGACTGACCACAAAGTATTATTATATGAAAAATTCCCTCTCTGACAAATTTCAGCTACAAATTGTGCATATTATATAGTCATGTGCAAAAGTAACTTGACACTTTGTTTTCAGCCTGTATCTTTGCTTTCCGTGTGAACTACAGCACAAATTCTATATTTTAAGAAAAAAGAAGTATCTGGCTACATGTCTGCCAATTTTCATTGCAACCTGTTTACAGTCGTTGGAGATACAAGAGTTTTTACAGAAACAAGTCGAAATTGTTGCGTCGGAAACATGACAAAGAGCAAAAAACGTACTAATTTAGTGAGAGGTGTATCCACAAAGACTCTCAACAACCACACGCATTCATCTCCTAATAGACTTTATTAGGGTATCAATGTCCGCTGGACTTAGGTCATTCCAGGTTAGTTGAATTCCATTTAATAGCTGGTCTGCACCTTTGATTTTCTTCGATTAAAGCACTTGTCTGAGTGTTTAGGAAGTCTAAGATTTGGACAAGCTGCAGCAATTTGTTATGGTAGCCTACAAAGAGCTGCATACTTACTGACTTTTGAATCCTCGATTATTGATCAATTTGACATGCTGCATTTTCATAGAACACTGATCCGCCCCACTTTTTTTTGTTGCTGTGAAGTGGGTCAAACTGTTGTTTTGATTCAGTGCAAGTTCATGTCGTAAGTCTTACTTCAGTAATGAGACCCAAAAGAGGTATACTCGAAGAAAAAGCAAGGCATCTCGGAAATATCTAAACTGGATGTGAGGTCTAAAAGTTTTCTAGACTATTTGACGTGCCTGGCCTGTTACACAATTGCAAAGGAGTTAAATAATGAGGAGTGTCGACATTAACTAGAAAGGCGATGCGGAAGACTACTCAAAACAAGTTCAGACGAGAACAACGAGTTTGTCTCTCGTCATTCAACAGATACATTTTTTTAAATCTTCATTTCAGTCAACTCTGCTTTCGGAAGACTTTCAAGATGAGAGTTATTTTTACCAGAACGTTTCTTCTGGAAATAAATGGGACGGTACACAAAATATGGCCAGTGACCAATCCCGACTTAAATCCCATGAGTCATTTCTGGGACCTCATTGAGGAGGGAAATTACACAGCAATAGCAACGAATCATAGATGAAGATGATTTTAGGGACAAATTCAAGCAGCCTTGGACGAACTAACTGAAGATGAAGATTATCCCCCACAAATTCTATGAGGAGATGAGTTGTGCGCAGTTATTGAGTGCTTTAGTGGACACACCCCTTATCATTTTGGTGCGTTTTTTGCTCTTTGTCATGTTTCCGACGCAACAATTTCGACTTGTTTCTGTAAAAACTCTTGTATCTCCAACGACTGTAAACGGGTTGCAATTAAAATTGGCAGACAATTAGCCAGATAATTTTTCTTTCTTTAGACATATGTTTTGTGCTGTAGCTCACACGGAAAGCAAAGATACAGGCTGAAAACAAAGTGTCAAGTTACTTTTGCACATGAGTATAAATATACCATGATACTGCCTCATTAATGTATCAGGAAGTTTTCCAAATCAAGTAACACAATACTTCTTCAAATTCTCAAATAAAACAAAATCTCAAATATTTGATTGTCTTTTCAAATATTGTAGTAATACTTGGCATGACGAAACAGTCTAGAAATCAATGCCTTGAGGATTTGCAAAATCAAAATCCATGGGACCACCTACCTCGGCCCATTGTTCCCATGCTGCTCTTGTTGCTTGAATTGCATTCTCATAATCAGCAGGGCTTCCCTGTTGTAGAAATGATAAAAGCAGTGAGAAAACTTCGAAAGATTAATTTTCTTTTGATATGCTCAACCATCAGCGAATACCTCACATACTGAGTTTCTTTTTTGTCGGTATAGTTTATTTGGTACCAAATTGTACCTTTGAGGTACAAAAGAAGTTGAAATATCTAAGATAGTTTCATTAGTCTAAAATAAATCATCATTAACCTCAGTTTTGTTCTGAAGTACTCATTGAATAGATTTTTACAGAGATACCTCTTGCAAAGTACCTTCTGAGGATAGAACAATGACACGCTATCTAAAATTCAATACATAACGTTGTTGTTTTAACAATCACTAAGACCTATTCAACAGACTAAAAGTCCAGAAGTCAAAGGGACAAATGAAACAGGTAATATGCTATAAAAACTGTCTTCATCAAATTAATTTGATGCTTACGTAACTTTACTTGTAACAGGATTAAAAATTGCATGAACACAATCACATATTTCTAAGTGCCAAAAATGTATTAAAATCCAGAAAACCTCAAGTGAAAGCTATTTAAAATGACACAAATTTGAAGTGCACACATCTGTAACAGTGTCTTACCGTGACAACTTGAGCAATGGCTTGATTATTTGCTGGGCAGTAAGTTGTAATTACCTGGAAAAAGAAACCAAACCAGATGATAAAACAATATTAAATATTATCATATCAGTATTTATCATCATACAGTTTCAATACCTATTTATAGTCCAGTGCTCATTTGCTCTGTCTTTCTAAAATTGATGAACTTGGAGATAATGGACATGATTCCCTTTCTTTGTGTCAATACTGCAACTGAATATAATTAGTAATTAGTGGTTTCCACCAAACAGCCAATACACTGAGTGATAAAATAGTGTGCTATTTGGTGGATCATGCTAGTAATCCACAGTTAGATGTTGATGAGTTCGATTGCTTCTCAGTGCTCAAGATGTTTGTAGTTTGTTTGTTTCGTAGGGTTTTTGGGCTCCATTTACTCTAGGTCATTTCAGCACCAGAACCATTCAAAAGTATTTTGGTACGAATAAATTTTTAATTCTGCACAGAACGCGGCCTAATATAGTAATCACCAACTTGCACATGGGGCCTCCAAGATTTTCTTCCTTATGAGAAGACTTGGTGCTTGATCTCTACCATAAGAATAAGATCAGGGGTGTGGTTGAAAGGGAAGGAGAAGACAAGGAAAAAGATAGGAAAATCAAGGCAGGCAACAAGAGTAGCAAGTAGTAGGAGGAGACAAGGAAGAGGGTGAGAGAAAGAGTCAAGACAAATCGTTGAAAGAGTAGACAAGAATGGAAGAGGAGGAGAGGAAGAACAAATTAATTGGGGATATAACATGCTTGCACTGCCCTGGGTTTGAACCCTGGGCCATTGGCATGAGAGGCAAACACCATAACCTCTAGACCACGAGAGTCTCCTCACCATTTCGGTTATTTCCAGTGAAGTGTAATGTGAGAAGGAGGGATAGTAAGCTGTTTGTCGGTTTAGAGTTTGAACCAGTTTCGAATTGGCATCCCCAGAGTAGTCAGTAGATCAGGTCTGAATTGACTAGTGTTGAATACGATAACAAATTTTAAAGTATTTTCACCCCCGCATCCGGGGGGCAAATAAACAAATTATCGTCGGTGGGCTGATGAAATCGTGAATTCCACAAATTTTCCAAAATCGTTTTTTTTCATATTTCGATAGTCCTCAATCAGATACATATCCCTGTAAAACGATTTCTCAGTTTTTTCAACTCAAACACGAAATACGACGTAATGTGCAAATCGTGAATAAACACCATGACCGTAAAGTGGGCTGTTCAAATCGTGAATCCCACACCTGTGTGGAATTAGCGATCTGATCGTCCCGTTTATGACGCCTGGCTGTCCGCTGGCGCCGTGAAAGCCTCGCACGGCCCTTCGCGTACGAGGAATTACGTTATGAGCAAACAATGGCCGGTTGATAGTGATGGGTACCAATTTTGTTTTAACATCATGATGTTGACACCTTGCGTTCGTTAGGAATATTCTGTCACATAGGCTATAATTAAAATTTTTGTTTACAAATAAAAAATCCAAGCATGGTTAAATTGTTTCACAATGACAGTCAGATTTGAAAGCGTATACATGCGTCCATTATA
>JAUKPP010272909.1:7500-11105 GCA_032273245.1 Phyllaplysia taylori | reverse complement strand
AGAGCGTGGACCACTTACTTTGCAGTACCCCTGGGGGTCTATGAGCAAATTTTCAGGTTTCAGATCACGATATACGAGATCCAAATAATGCAGGTATTCAAAGCTCAAAATAATTTGCGCTGCATAGAACCGGGAGTGACTCTCACTGCGAGAAGGGAGCAAAAGTAACACATCAATGTAAAGAAAAACCAACGAGGACACAGAGAAGGGAGGCCCTGGCTCTCTACTCTGATCTCTGTCTGCACGGCACGTCTGTCGCACACACACACACACACACATACACACGTGGACATACACACACATACACACGTGGACAAACAGACACACACACACACACATACACACGTGGACATACAGACACACACACACAAAATTCCATCTACTTAGCGATAAACCTACTTGACAAAACAGTCATCTTCAATTGAATTGTGCTGGTACAATCCTTTTGCCTTAGTATTGGATACCCTGCACAAATCCAAAGCCTGGTCAACAACATCCAGTACATCTAAGTACAGCTGCCAATATCGACAACGGACGACTTTGTGATGTTCATTTAAGGCTCCGTCTCTAATAGAAAAGGGAATTGGCTCCAAATATTTGTTTCTTCTTCATTTTCCTCAATTTTCTAAACCAAAAGACACAAAACACTCGTACACGCACACAAAAACCTACTTAGCTTGATGCTGCTTGAAAGGAAATACATTCTGGGTTTATCATATCCTGAAAAGCTTACATTGGGCACAGTGCCCAGACAGGCTTCTGACTTCTCCGACGTCTGGAAGATCGTCTGATCTTGAAGGTATCTTAAGGCAAGGAAAACTGTCTAAGAAGTGACCCTTCTGATCGTAAATGGAAACTTGACTCTTCAATATTTGAGCCAGAGCAAAGGTTCGTTATTGAGCATACACAACATTCTTCCGGTAGCCATGTATACTTTTAGATCAATATTCGTGTGTGTTCAAGCAAAGAAGCACGTGCTAGACGACACTGATTGTCCTCGGGGAAGACAAAGAAAAAACTCACGAACTACATCTGAATGGCACAAATCGCCAAATTTAGCTGAATTAATTGCTTCAATTTGTTTTGGTTTATGCTTATGCGCCTCTTGTAACACTTCAATTTGGTTTGGTTTTTGCTTATGCGCCTCTTGTGACACTGTAAGGACATTTTAGAGGCTGTCTACGTCCACCCAACCTGTTAGGGCTAACCCAGGCTGTGAAAGCTTGATAGCACTACCTGGACATTCTCCCACCAAAAAAAAAAAAAAAAGAAAACTACTCATGTAACAAACTCGGGTTACACAATCAGATTCAAATGTAACTGCCACTCAGCTGTCATTGTTCTAGGAGTATCTCTTAACGAGTTAAATACTGTAATTTACATTTGTGGTTTTAAAACAATAAGAATTAAAGACTACTCAGCAATCGACTGTAAAAATGATTTTGCGTATGACGTCAAATTGCAATCTAAGTTTTCCAACAAAAAAACCATTCTCTCGACAAAGCCAGAGACCAGAGTAATAGCCAAGGACCAGAGAAAACAGTCACTGTATTTGACACACGTACACTAAAGCTGCCAAAAAAATTATAACTAATTGTGTGAAATTGGGACATGGAAAATAGCATAACATAAGATATGCGAAATAATCATTAAAACAATGCATGGACTTGTAAATTATAGATTCAATGTAAACATATTAATGCAGGAGAACATTAAGAGACAGGGTGTCCCTTGCATCAGACCTGGCTAAAGGAAATGGCACGGCATAATGATAAAACAACAGATTACAAATTAACTGAAATATTTTTAAAAAAGAAGAAAAAAAAGGTGAAGGGCTATTATATTATTTGCGTCTGCTTGCAATTTGAATATCTTCCTCCAAAATAACTCATAAATCACGACAGAAAAGAAAGGCATGGATTGTCCCCAAAGCTGTTTCGTCGAACAGCATCATCCAATTAAGCTGCGCTAAGGATAAAAATATGCGCTTAAGATGTGGCTACAGCAACAGGAAAACAAACACCTGAGTCTCAATTTACTGTCAGCGTTAGCTGCACTCTTATTTTGCTTTGGCAGAGGGAAGATGCCTGTTTCTTGTATTCCTGCCTGCTTACATAAACAATTGTTTCTTCTGGAACACACAGTAGACTTTTCTGCCAAAAGGGTTGTATATATTTCGGTAAAAGTGATCACTTAACAACTTCTCTTGACATGAAAGGCGATATAGAAAAAAATACAGACGTTCTATATAGAAAAAAAGGTCGTTTGCTTCAGCCAGGTCTGATAACTATTTGTTAAGTTGGCATATGCCACTGTGTACCTGAAAGAGATGAACGATCAAGACATGCAGTCAACATGGCATACAAAAAAGAGTTTCATTTCATAATTGGCTGCACCATAAGGATTTTTTCTACTAGGAGCCCATTCATTTTCATAGATTTGCCTAATCCTAGACCATGCAGTATGTGAAACTTATCATTGTGGAATCAAATTTAAATCAAAGCAAAACCACTGCAGTAAGATATACCCGCTTTTGCGTCACTCTTGTTTCCTTGCAAACTCTTCATAAAGGATCTAAACCGATGTGTCATAGCTTCTGGACACTTCTAGAAACACTGTCTCCTCCCTCACTTCCGTCTTTCCTTTCTTCCTTATTCCAGCTAAGTCTCTCCCATCCTCACCTCCCTATACTCTCAGATATTTAACTCTTCCAGTGTAAGATCAGCTATGAATACAGTTCCCATTAACAATCTCCATCATTCCTCGAACTGTCCCTTTTGGATTTCATTGCCGGGTTTTTCCGACCCCCCCCCCCCCTCTCTCTCTCTCTCTCTCCGTTCTCCTGCCTCAGCAACCCTATCTCTCCTTCTGTCCTCTTCTATTCCTCATCCACTGACTGTTGACATGTTCCAGACCAAGGCAGGACAGTGTTGGACGTTTCTCGACGACCATCCGTAGCTTACGTGTCCCATTTTGACCTCTCACACCATTGGACGAGGCACTTGTTCAGTCACAGCACAATGAACTCGTCCAAAATTCTGCCTTCGATAGTTGTCGCGTGGGCTCTTCGTGTACAATTCATTGTTTGTCACAACCGCAAGAAAATCTAAATTTGACCGAAATTTCGGAGTAAAATCCGTTGAGATGCCTACGATATCTATGTCAATAAATTTTGTCCTCCCTACGCTGGTTGAGATCGGTGAATTTTCTCGTTGTTTGCAATTCTTTAGTTCAACACGGCAGTCACAGATCACTCAAGAATACTTTTTCTCAATGCATTCTTCATTCCGTATCCATTTTTTCTAATTTTACGAATATGCGTATGAGTGTATGTGTCTCTCTGTGTGTGTGTGTGTGTGTGTGTGTTTGTGTGTGTGTGTGTGTGTGTGTGTGCGCGCGCGCGTGGGGGGGGGGGGGGGTGTTTCCAACAAGAAACAATTTGCATGCAATAATTGTGGTAATTTCTGATGTGATCATTCTTGTAGAAAAACTACCACTGCAAGATAGATGGATAAATAGATAGATAGACAGACAGAAAAAAAAAAAGATAAATAGACAGACAGACAAGTAGATAGACATATACGCCCACCAACCGGCCATCTCCT
>JAUKPP010272909.1:0-5000 GCA_032273245.1 Phyllaplysia taylori | reverse complement strand
GAGAGAGAGAGAGAGGGCGGGGGGAGAGCGCAGAGATAAAGAAAATGATTCCAGGTCAATAAATCGGGCTCCGATGAATGAACAAGAAAATCCAATGAGATGTTATGGGTTCTGTATACGAATCGATAGCGCTGAAGAGAGAGAGAAAAAAAGGACTTCATATCTCAACACAGACAGAGCACGGCAGGCAGGTAGCCATTGACAACCCCCGTATCCCTTTCCAGAAAAGAAAAAGCAGGATGAGAGAAAAACAATAAAAAAAACTACACAAAAAAAAATAAAAAAAATATATACAGTAAATATAAAAGAGGTGAGGGAAAGGAAGTAGTATCGAGAGAGAGAGAGAGAGAGAGAGAGATAGAGAGAGAGAGATAGAGAGAGAAAGAGAGAGAGATAGAGATAGACAGAGAGAGAGACCATCTATTACGTCGATTAACGCTTGTCTTCCGTCACTGACTACTTAGGGCCCCCATTTGAAGACAGGTCAGGGGACGGGCATTAGGCGGTCTAAGTTTGGCCTCGCCCCGAGCACAAATACATCAGCGCCTTTATCCCCTGGCCCCATCTTGCTTACTTGCCCTCGTCATTAATCCACCCACGCCTTGACAAATTTCAACTGGCAAAAGAGGACGCTTAGGGATGGACCATCCAGGTTACGCCACGGTGGAGAGAGAGGACAATATTAAAAATATCGCTAATACATGGGGGTAAGACCCAAGACGGCATCAATCATGCCTTGAAGAAATATTTATGGGGAAAACAACACAAGTGAAAGTGGCTCAACATCAACGTAGCCTTTATTTTCCCCGGTCGCACCGCCGGGATTTCGGCACATAGAAGGAAAAGGGGCCCAGCTCTATCAGAGTGCCCACCAAAATGAGCCTTTGCTTAAGGACAGAAAAGAAGTGAGCGTGGCTGTATAACTATCTGGAATGCTTGCTGGTCTATTTATTTGGTTCTTGTACGGTACTATCGACTCTGCAAAATCATTTCAACGCCAGAATAAATTTGAGAAGAACAATAGTTATAGTAAGAGTTAAAAAGAAGGATAGGAATCATCCACATCAAGGAGCGAGCTGGCGAACTGTGTACGTTATCTGAAGTGCGAGAGAGTAATGCTCTGCTAAATTGCTAGTGCAGTGTGTACCCTAAGACAATAAGTTCTCCATTTTTATGTACAAGCTACAAAAGGCGATTTGATTTGATCGATTACGATTCTGCGTCACTTTCAACACTTTAAAGGCATTCAGTGCCAGGAAGAATATTACAATGAAAGTAATACTTGGTGTTAGAAGTGCAAGGAGCAGAGCACATCACAGCTCCCACCAACCACCCGATACAAAATAAGAAGAGTGACCAGAAAAAAAAACCATTGTGTGTGTTGAGGGGGGGGGGGGGGGGGGGGTTAGAAGATTAACAAAAAACGGAGCAATGAACCCCTAGCGGTGAGTCCACTAGTTGTCAGGGTCAAGGAAGAAGCGGTAAGCTGTCCCATCTGCCGCTGTCACCATGACGTAAATCACCTCGTGTGACCGACTTGCCCGGGGGCACAACAGGACGTCGTCCACTCACAATCTCATCTCCACAACCCTCACCCCACCCCACCCGCTCGACCCACACATGGGGTGACGACTGTCCCGAGTCACGTCACGAAGGGCACCAGACTCTGGCATGACGTCACCGTGTCCGTCCTGTCTCCCTAGCGCGGATTAGGAGCTGAGACAAGACAGGACAAGACCGAGGAGAAGGTGGATACCACTTGGACATCTCCTGTGCTTTATTAGCGTTTTGTTGAGGTTTAATGGCTGGCAGTACTGACACTGCAGGATCATTTCTGCGCCAAAAATAGATTAAAGACATTACTAACACTATAAGAAGTGCATCCTAGCGTGGATCAAGAGCTGAGACAAGAGAGAACAAGATGGAGGGAGAAGGAGAATACGACATACAGACTGCACAATCTGGCGTTATAAGTATGGGAAAGAACATGACTATAGGCATCAAATGGTGCAAAGCGGCTCACGAGTCAACCGATCCGACCCCTACCCCTTTTATGTGTTTGTTTTGTTAAGACTTTACGGCATGAATCACCAAGACAGCACCAGAAACAGATGAGGGTAATCTTCGCTTGAAAAGGAGAGGAAGCACACTACAGCACCTGTCATCCACCCGCCTTCTTTTCTATTGTAGTCACTCCTACTTGCTTGTTTTACTTAGGTGTTTTTTTTTTATCGTTAGGTACTACTGTCATTTTGGTGTCAGGAAGTAGAGAAGAAGAAAAATTAAAGCATTTAAAAGTAGCAGAAGTAAGTAACATCAGGAGACAACAAAAGACGGGAGATCGAGTTCCATGTAGTGAAGTCTTGGTGTTTCGGCCTTCCTACAAGAACGTCGTCTCTCTCAGCACGAACTGGGCGCGATAGAAGAGCCTAACCATTACCCCACAGCGCCGGCTTTGGCAAAAATGTGATGCGCTTGGTTTTGTATTATGTTCGTACTCTACAATATTACGAAGCCTAGTTAGACATTTTCCCCTTTTTTTGCAAGTAGGATGCATGAACATTAAGGCTTTCTTCTTTTATATCTGAACTGACATTATAATGCGGGTGGAACCATAGACTTCCAAACAAAGAAACATGTCGTGTTCGCGTATATGATATTTTTTTCCATTACGGCAATTAATCTACTCGTACCTAGGAGGAAGTTCGCATTACTTAGAACTAAGCATCTTCTTCCGCAGAAAATCGATGTAAAAACGTATGAAGATTGTTTTGGCGTTGGTTTAACGGCCCATGCAAAACTATAAGGTCATTTACGAGGCGGAATACCCGAAGTTCACGTCCATGTCCAATAGGACGCCACGAAAGCTCAGAAAAAATCCCGGTGAACCTCTCCGGATTCGAACCTGGGACATCCTCATCTGTAGCCGGTGGCACTACCGATCGGTTAACGGTAACATTTTACCACAATTTTAATGCCATGAAACACTTCACGCACTTTCTTTCTGTCGCGAAACAAGCACTCAACGAATCGCAGGCTTCCCGGCCGCCATTGTTTATTACATTATACATTTTACACCGCAACGCTGTTGATCTAGATCTAGTAGTGTCCCGTCAGTCTAAATTGAACAGAATTGTGCAGGTGGCTCTTTAACAATTGCCTTCCCGTTCCATCGGCAGCCATTTTGAAACTGATTGGTTTGAAATTGAGGACGCCGTTTGTGCAGTATGCTCTGAAAGCTTGTGCATGTGTCGAAATTGGATTTGTTATCCGACGAAGAGTTTTTTCTAATGGACAGTCTCTTCCCTAAATTTCTTAGACCTAGAGCGAGTCGTTGATGTTGATTTCAAAACATCAACAAATAGAGGGCATCTCTTGATAACTCCCATCATTTGAGAGCGAGAGCGAGAGAGAGAGAGAGAGAGAGAGAGAGAGAGAGAGAGAGAGAGAGATAGAAGGGGTGGATGGGGGGGGGGGGGGCGAGAAGGAGGGTGGAGTATCGAAAAATCAGGCAATGAAATAAAGTGCATGTCATTGTAGAATGGATTTCTGTTACCTCCTTCAAACTTCTTGCTGCATTTCACTTGCGATTTCCTTCGACAACATGTCAATGACATTCCTGTTCGCGTGGAATTTGTTTCGTTTTGTCTCAAATCGGAGACCTGGTGTACACTAACGATATGATCGCATTAACTGTGTCAATTTTTTAATCCCCTGCTGCATCAAACTGTATTGAAACAAGCACAACGTGAAAACTTGGTCACTGCCAACCTTGGACAGCCTTGGAAAGAATGTAATTTTGATTCTGTCAAAAACATCACCGCCCTTGCGAGCTAACGCGTGCTCAGTGGCAGCTTTGTCTGTGTCGGGTGCAACGGTTTTCATAAGGGGATTCTTTTAATTTCACTGCCCCGGAGAGTGTGCGCTTACGTGGGTGTAGCCACATTGTTTAGTAGCAAATTAGTGTTGAGCGCAACCGCACATTTTCTTTACGGTGTGTGTGTGTGGGGGGGGGGGGGCTGAGGATACGTGGCCTTTAACAAAATAGCCATAACAAGAGATGTTAGACTAAAGCCAAAACCTAACCAAACCTATACAAGAAGTTTGTCAAAGTTGTGAAGACTTTCGTCCTTAGCGTGGTCGCGAGAACAACAAACTGACGACTTTTTTGTTTGGTTTAGTTACCAGTTTTACATCCCCTCCAACGCTATAAGGTCAGTTAAAAGACGGGCTACTTCAACCCTGCTTGCGAAGGCCAACCTGGGTTGAGAGGAAAAATCCCAAAAGAGAAAAAGGCAGACTGTCCGCAACCAGGATCAAACTCATTATACCACAGCGCCGGTAAAAATGTAGCTGATATCGTTTCCTGAAGGATCATCTTATGTTCATTGATCTTGTCGTTTAGGTAGGCCTACCTGTTTTGATAGCGAAAGCACATTTGTTTGTTTGTTTGTTTGTTTTTTAGCCCACATAAACATTCTATTTAATTAGTTTTGGCTAAAACGGCCAAAGATGCTGGTGCATCTATAACTTACTAGCTATAAACTAACTTATTTCTATTAGTAATACTTCCATGGGCATAGTATTGTCACTAGATTAATCAGTGTCATTTATATTACTTATGCCTCCAGATCGGTGCAAGAGGCTGATATGTACCGTGCCAGATTGGAATACAAAGGGACATGCAGTTGACGAATTCATCACGAGGAGGATCATGAAGATGTGCACACATATTCATTACGTCGTATATAACAAAATAGAACATGTTACGACATCTACAATGCCCTCTCCTGTGTAAGGTCATTTATGATGTTTTTTTAAATAATTTTTTCTTTTGTCCTTTTTTTTACAACACAAACACACTTTTAAGCATACAACAGCACAAACACACACTCAGACCATTATAATAAGATTTACCAGACAAAGAGAGATTTTGCCCATTATGCCGAAAGGTAAACAGATTGAGGTGTGTGTGTGTGTGGGGGGGGGGGGGGGGGGGA
>JAUKPP010272898.1:0-11105 GCA_032273245.1 Phyllaplysia taylori | reverse complement strand
CGCACACAAAAACAACATCTAATATAAGTGCTCATGTGTGCGTTTGTGAGAAATCGGGGAAAGTTGCGCACTGTGAAGAACGAATTTATAATAAAGACACTAATCATAAAAGAGAAAAAATATTTTTTTTAAAAGATGTTGAAAAAATTCCAAACTTATGTCGGACGCGTAGAGCAAAACCAAACAAAACAAAAATCATAATACTATTATGGAGCAGGACAAGGGCAATAAGGCTATAATAATATTAAGATTTTTAGCCCAGGAAAAGTAGGCCTGAGTAGACTAACCGGTATTTACCTATTAAGGTAAAAATTATTTTTTATTAAAAACCACCACCACCACCTGGGCCTACTACTAGGCTCTACAAACTAATGGGCCTTATAAAATAAATGAATAATCATATTACTTAAAGTCCAACCATGCATCTATCACGATTGAAGAATTGACATGCTACATAATTCGTCATAGTGCTTCTAAAATGTCCTTTAGTCCGACTTAGGCTATTTATGTAATAAGCCCATAACAGGCCTGCGTAAGCTTAATTCCCAACATCATCGTTTTTTGTTGGAAAGCTATTCTACACGCCAGTTCCAGCAAAAGAAAAAGTTCGTTCCCCATTCAAATTGCTTAAGTTTAGACCCTGATTTCTGTAACTTTTTACCCCAGATTAATGCAATGATCTTGTGAGGATGTAGGACGACGTGCTGGGTTGTTCTTTGAGGTAAGATGGAATTTAAAAAAATAATAAAGTAAGATGAAAAGCTACAGGCCTACTTAAAGCCAATATTGCTTTGCATTTAATTCTTATGTTTGCAGGCACCTAGTGGGGATTCATCACCGTTAGGCCTATGTAGCCTAATCTCTGGATCCATCAAAACAGGCTTTGCAGTAGGCCACTTAGATCTTAATGAATGTTCTCGGTAGGCTATACTTCCGCACGTCTTTGATGCATGCTTATGCACATGTTTGTAATTAGTTCATCTCGTAATAAGTCATTGCATTAGTAATGACAAACAGAAGGCTTTCCTCTAGTCTAGACACTAGGCTGTCAAGAGTGTGGTTATTATTATGTCGTCAAAAACAATAAAATGACCGTCCCCCCTTAGGACGATAGGCCTCTATTCGTTGCCTGTATAGGCCTAGTAACATCTCCTTGTTACATGTTATTGTGCATATCATATTACGTGTTGCCTTGTATGATAATAAATAATATCATAGCCTAACTTGTAAGATTTTAAAGCAAAGTGAAGCAGGGGTGGGAAAGTTGCGGTACGAGCAAGAGATACAATTAGAAAGTAGGTTATAGACGTCTTGGGTACGAGCGAAGGTTTTATGTTTTTACAGCAAAACTGCCATCCACCTACAACAGTTGCAAAACAATCAACATGGCTGACCCAGCAGAGTTCGAGCACGGCCTGAAAGTTGGGATTCTAACAGGTAAGTTGTCTAACTTGAGAGAACTATTCTGTAATGTTTCCAAAGCTCACTTTTTTGCAAGTTTAGATCTCTATGCTTTTTCAGGAATTCAGTATGATGGGATTTTATGTCTTTTTGGCAAAATCAAATTCAGAGTTTTACTTCACTCCCAAGTTTAAGTCCGTAGGTCGTAGGTAGGTTGATCTTAATCTAGGCCACTTCTCCCCTGCCGTGACATGACAGATCGCTAGGGATGATTTTGCAGAAATTAAATCCGATGTAATGATGCTTAGTGAATGAGAAATGAAAATCTAGATTCTAGATATATTTTATCATTAGGCCTTCTTGCCTTCTTAGGATCTCTAAAGCTGGAGCAACACGATCTCTCACTGAAACTGAAATTAGAATAATTAGATCTAGAGATCAATAGCCTACAGGCCGGTGGTTATACTTATAACTTATTGTTATAGGCCTATACCACTGTACCTGTAGATTAGATCTAGATCTAGATTCTAGAGTTGAAGAGCCACCGACGGGTCGTTAGTGAGTGGTCCTCATTCAGATAGAGATTCTCTGTGGCTGTTCTGGCTTTTGCAAAGCATGTTAATGTTATCATTTCAAATTCAAGAATAATCTCTCCTTTGTTGATTGCAGAAAAAAAATGCCAGCTCAACTAAACATCTTTCACCATTTTGTGGATCAATTTCTTGAACACCCCCATTTTCGCATTTTGGTCCCACCAACGGGTCGGGTGTCCTGGGAAGGGTCTATTGGAGGTCCAGCAAAGGGTCGGTCAGCTTTTAACTTGAAATAATTAGATCTATTCATGATGGTTCGTGCAGTAAACAGCCTTCTATAAAATTTAGGTCGCGTTGATTGTTACAGAGTGGCGATGTATCAATTAACGCCACGTTAATTGTCACAAAGTGACAATGTATGTGACAATGTATCTATTAACGTGGCGTTAATTGTTACAGAGTGATTCTGTAGCAACTTTATGGCGTTAATTGATACAGAATGTCTTAGGTTTAGATCTATGCGCAGTATTGTTCTTGTTACTAAACAGTTGACTAGGCATAACTGCTAGGACCGGAGGAGTGAATATAATACATTTCCGGTTCAGATTTGCCAGGTCAAAAAAATGTGAAGTGCACGAAAATGTGCTATTTCAACTAAAAGATGCACTGACATACGTCCCTTGAAAATGAAAATGTGCCCCTTGAACATTTTTTCAGCAGTCTGCTTCCTGATCTACTGTGGTGCAATTTTCACAGCTCCCCTTTTCGCCCACCTAATAGGAATCTAAAAATGTTATTTTATTAACCATGTATTCATATACTGTACGCGTTCTTAGGTGGGTGAAAACTACAGCAAGTTAGATACTAGTACTACTGGCAATGTAATAGGTCTACTTACACTTACACTACATATACACACTATTACTAGCCTCTATATCATCTCCTGTAACTGCAATATTTGCCCAGTGCCCCTTCTCACCCACCTAATGGGAATCTAGTATTCAACTGTGTATTCCTACGTGTTCATAAGTGAGTGAAAATTGGAGCGACCTAGATACAAGAGTGTAGAGGCTCTAGTCTAGGCTACATGTTAATTAGTTTACTTAGATCTAGAACTTGTAAGTAGTAGTCCACTAAGTATGAGAATCAGAACGTTTATTGATCTCTGATGAGAAATTTGGCATCGTCATGTTACAGTGACAAACGATAACACCAACTAGTTGAACTAGATCATACTATAATGTAGTATTGCATTACACCTACTCTTTATGTGTGTGTGTGTGTTTGTGTGTGTGTCTCTCTCTCTCACTCTCTCTGTCTCTCTCTCTTTCCCTGTCTCTCTCTCTCTCTCTTTCCCTCTCTCTCTCCCTCACTTTCCCTCTCTCTCTCTCTTTCTGTTTCCTTCAGTCTTTCAGTATTCTTGTATGTCATCACAAAACATATTCATTCATTCATTTTTTTTCTCTTTACCCACACTCTCTATTCCTCTCGCTCTCTCTTACATACACTCACAAGCACACGCATGCATATTATATCTCTACACACACACAAGCAAAATACACAAAGATAATCATGAAAACACTAGCAGCAACAACAGGTGAATACATAGTACATTCAGACAAGCAAACAAACAAACAAACAAACAAATACACTCGCACACACAAACACACACACACACATATTTTCTTTCCATGCTGAAGATAAAGTACAGGCTAGTACATCTGCGACTTAATAAAGGCTGATATGGGTAAATAATAATCTATGAGAAAACGTGCAACTTTGCTCACTTACTTCAATGAATTTTGGCTTGTCATATTCAAGTCAAACTCTTGAAGTTAGTCGTGATATCATTATTTTGACCTGCACCAGACCATTGTAAAATGATCTCAGAAGTTTTCAAGGTATCAGAAGATCTATGTCAAGAAGATATTTTCTCTTGTTTTTAACTGATTTTTTTCCCTAACTGTGTTTTTAATCACTCAAGTTTCACGTGTTTTATATTCCTTTTCTCAAGTCCAAGTATTGTATTGTCATGTTCATTCAATTTCAACCGGCGCTGTGGTATAATGGTAAGGCTCTTTGCCTGTCATGCAGAAGACCCTGTTCGATCCCCAGTCGTGGACGATCTGGTTTTTTTCTGCTGGGATATTTTCTCTCTCAGTCCGGGTTGGACCTGACAGGCAGGGTCGGAGTAGCCTGTCTCTTAAATGACCTTACAGTGTTGCAGGGGACGTTAAACTGGTAACCAAACCAATTCAATTTAAGTGTTAAAATGGCTCTTTATCATTCACATTTATATCTGATCTGTCTTGTTTTTTTTCAAATTACCGGTATGTTTTATCTGTTAAAATTTGTTATCCATCCTTGAAGTTTTCACTATTGTATATTTCTTCCCTCCTAAGTGAGTGATACTTGCTTCAATGGCACAGCAACAGACAAAAGTGGGGAAAACCTTAAGCTCATCGTGGAGTCCGGGAAGTTGTAAGTTTGATTTTGAATTTGTGATTCATTGATGATCTCATTTTAAGAGGGATTCTATTTCTCAAGAGTACTAGCCTATACTATGTCACTTGTATGTCAGGAAAAGAAACACATTGCCTTTACAAAGCAAAGGATGGTACTTCTCATTGGACAGCAGGATCCGGCTCTGATGATACCTTTTTTTTTATCCAAGTTGATTGTTCTTTTGCAGCTATTCCATATCTGTAGTGTAATTTTAACGACTCTTGGCCTCTCAAGCCACGGGACAGGAGTAGATTCCCATGTTGTATGAGCATGTCCGTCTCTCTGCTGGGATATTGTGTCCTTCTCAGCCTGGGTTGGCCCTGGCAGGCAGAAGGGGTCAAAGTAGCTCATCTCTAGAATAACCTAGCCTTACGCTAACTAGTGTTACAAGGGCTGACAAGCCAAAACCAACTGAACAGTACGCTGATTTCTGTATCGCTGAATTGGTCCCCCCTTTAGTTATTACATCAGGGTGATAAAAGCAATGTTGAGAGAAAGAATTTCATTTCATACTGATGGCAAATTAAGGTGTTGATTAGGCTCCGAAGTGAATGTTCTTATTCAGGGATGTGCAGTACATTGAGTAATGGTTTAGAGACTGTCTGTACACTCTGGATTTTCTAAGCTTCCCATGCTTTTTTATATATTTTTTCATTCTTTTCGGAATACTTGAATTGTTCCCTGGGACTGTCTTTTTGCTTTCCTCTACTTGTTACTGTGCGATACTTGTTTCTCTTTCCCACAGTCTTGTTTTAAATTCCTCTGAATTGACTGTGACTTAATACTTCAGAAAGGAAGAAGATATAGATGGCAAGCCATGCAAATTTCGCCCTCTGATGTATCCTAGTCTATTTGCGATTAATCAAAGTAGATGAAAGTCTTTGGCTTGGTGCAAATTTCGTTATGTAGGTCTCATGCTCATAGCCTGAAAGGGCAGTAGACTATGAACCAGTTTGTTTTGATTTGGTTTTTGGTTTAACGCCCCATGCAACACTGAAAGATACTTTATGAGGCAGGACCTCTGAATTTTAAGTCCATCTCTGATAGGACGGGAGGCAGAGCCATGAAAACTAAAAGAAAATATCTGGGACCTTCTCATCTGTCGGTGGAGCACTACCACTTGGCCAGCGGCGTCCCAAATCAGTTTGTGTGGGAAAACAGTCCTAACAGTGTCGTCGGGGTGATTAAATTTCTGGGAAAGAAGTGCTGAAAATTTATCTATGTTCTGTTACAGCAGTGATTGGGTGAGATCTGCATGCATTGAGACATGATGATACATTCAAAGTTTTTATTTGTTCTAAGGTTTCGTGGTCGCGTTGTCACCAAAGACATCATCCCTGACGAGCAAGACCAAATCAAGGTATTTGTTGTGGCAGGCATGCTGACAAAAGAATAGAAATGTCCTTGAGCTAAACATCTATTAGCAGTGCAGCATTTATGTTAAATAGTAAATGGAAAAAACATTCAAGGAAAAATTTGACAAGTTCTGGGATTCCATGACAGAATGTCATTACAAGGAAATCAGTCTGAAAGAAGAATCCTTTATGACTCATGGCTCATTATGTAGCTCGAATGTCGTGAAAATTTGTCTTGTTTCATTAGCTATTCAAATCTCAGGCCAACACCCAACTAAGAAAAGATGTTTTTTAAGGCAGTTTTAAGATAAAAATAAGATAAGGTATACAGGGTGGTTTTTTTTATATTGATCTATTCTAAACTGAAATAACTCTAAAACATTAAGAGATAAAACTAAACGGTTCTCTGCACACCATTCTCTGGCCATTTAAGTTTTGTCTGGGATACTTGTTAAGATTATATTGATCCGGATGGCATTTTGGAAAGGAGTTAATGGAACAAGGCCATTTTTAGATCATGGTTCTGTAAAGAGGGCACTGGTACACCAAAGAGAAGGACTGCTAGAAATCACCGCAAGACAATAAAAAGATTGTTAAAACTGTTTTTCAAAAAGGTGTAATGTCCACCAAGCTTATGCTTCATATTTCATGAAATAGAATTTTGTGTTTTATCCTTTTAGGTTAGAAAGTGATGGATGTCTCTGGTGGTATCAAATTAACGAAATCATCTTTTTCATTGATGAGGCACCATGCATATCGCAAATCCAGCTCTTACTATCTTTGTTGTCATAACAGTTAAAACTACCAGTTTCTACCAAATCTTTAAACCAAGCTCTGACTGAGTTTTGGATTATGTTTTTCTTTTTATGCTCAGTTAGAATTTTCTGAGAGCTGCAAGTGCACGATATGCCTTGTAAACGCACAAGATGCACTTGTAAATACAATATTAACGTCATTTCTGCGCGCTAAAAGTCGGGGTCTGTTCGCTCAAGCTGGAGCTGTCATGCAATGGACTCTTGGATTCGATTGATTTTGGTACCCAAAAAATCTTAAATGGATTAGGATTATTGAATGTTTCTATCTCTTACCGTCTTTGAGATATTTCAGTTTAAAATCTTTCATTATAAAAAAACAACGCCCGGTATATCCTTTAGCATCCCAGAGGGAAATTTGCTGTATTCTTTTCTCTTGATGTGTTGAATTTATTTCCATTAAGTTATGCAAATTATGATTTTGATCGTGTTCTGCTCTACAAAATGTTTATATTCTGTTTGTATTAGATGTGGACGGATGTAAAATAACCATATTACTTTACTGTATTTCATTCCAGAACAAACTTCTGCACTGGAGTGACCACCTGAAGCTTGATGTTGTACTGACCACTGGCGGTACTGGCTTTGCTCCCCGGGATGTCACGCCAGAGGTAGGGTATAACGGTGCTGTCACATTGGTCAGGTAGAAGGTGTAGCCTTAGGGTGAGGTCGAACTCCCACAGAACAGATTATTTCTTATTCGTCCGAGTGTTCCATGTTAGGCAAGGCACTTAAGACTAAATCAGAGTGAAAGGAAAGTCTGAAAAATCTCAATGATGTTTCCTTTTTGTTTTGGTTTTGGTGTAACATCCCTTGCAACACTGAAAGGTCATTTAAGAGATTTTGACCCTGCCTGTCAGGACCAACCTGGGCTGAGAGGGACATTGTCCCAGCATTGTCCCAAAATGAAGATATGCTCGATCAAACAATCTGTCCCACGTGGGCCTTGATCTCACATCCTCTGCGTGGTAGGCGAAGTGCCTAATCATTGCGTCAGGCAGTATGCGCTTTACAATCATTATTACCCCAGCAGGCCTAGTCATTCAGAAACCTCCTTAATTTCCTGGTAAGCACACAGCGTAAGCTGCCATTTTACAGGCGCTGAAGCACTAACATAAGGACAAGATCGTTTGCTGTCCATAGCCGGGTACCCATTCACTCTTGGGTAAAGTGAGGAAACTTTGTGTAAAGTGGCTTTCCCAAGGACACATGGCCAGGCCCAAGCTGGGCTACCATTGGCCTATTGTTCTTTCTGTGGTTGAGAGCTGGGCTCTCTTGTGATGTCTGCTCCTTCTTTTTCTCCGTTTACTTCTACTATTGTCTTAGTATACTTCCTGGCAATGAAATGACCTTACGGTGTTGATAGTGCTGTAAATCCTTCAATAAACACAGGAAACGAACATATCGATATTTGTGTCTTCCACCCATTTGCTCAGGCCACCAAGTCTGTGATAGAGAAGGAAGCGCCTGGGATGACAATTGCTATGCTGAAAGGGTCGCTGGAAATTACACCTCTTGCCATGCTGTCTCGGTATGTGGTCAATTTTTTCTACAGTTCTTCTCTTGTTGATATTGTGTCTGTTAGATTTGTGATCTTGATTGGGTCAGTTAGATCTGTGTCCTAGACAGTAACAGAGATTGGAATATCTATGTCAGTGGCTGCTGAAAGCTGTGGGGTCATTTGTTTTTTGCTGGGTTGCAAAAAAAGTATCCGAAGTAGCAGCTCTATACTATGTATATGTGTTAAGAAGATGTTGCAATAATGTGTAAGACTGCTTCTGAACACTGAGATCAGAATTAATTGTTGATCAAGGGAAGCAATATGACTTTGTTCTTACATGATGGTTTGGTAGAGTTACATCCCTTGCATAGAATTTTATGAGGGGTTTCCCACCTTGGTGGATCACAACAGACATGACTGTGCTTGTTTTATGCACTTGATAACAGATGAGCTGATGTATTTGAGGTAGTGCAAAATAGATAAACTCACCTGAAGATAGGCTAAAACAGTCAAAGAAGCTGGTGCCCCTATAAGTAGATAAAACTATTTTGTAACTTCAAGATTGGAAGAAGGGTTGATTTTTGTTTGCTTTTTATTGGAAAAAATTATTCATTTTATGAATGTAAAAAAAAAGAGGGTAGGGACTTGAGAAAAGGATTGACTTAATCGAAAATCAACTCAAGGGAGCTTGACACAAGTAGAGTCCACTGTGCATGGGGCATGGATTGAAGGTATTGTTCAGGGGTTTAATAACAAAAGTCTCCCTCTGTTTGTTCACAACTCATCTCCACATGTGTGTTACAGGCCAGTGTGTGGCACGCGTGGACGAACACTCATCATCAACCTGCCAGGCAGCACGAAGGGCTCATCAGTGAGTAGTTTATGTTTACTTGCTTGTGTATCGCATTATGACAGTAATATTTGCCTTCTTAAGATAAGATAAGATAAGATATGCTTTATATCACGAGGGAAATTTTGGTTGGATTTACCAGTACAACATTGCAAAGACATAGCACAGACATGAAAGATGTACACTTCTTGATGCTTATCCTAACCTGTCTTCAAACGTTACACCACAAAGAGAACCCTTAAGTTTGCCGTTTAATAACATTGGAGTTATGATATTCTTAAAAATATCAACGGCCTTTATAATTTTATGATTTGGTGCATTTAGGGAAATGTTGCAATCACTATTACAATCAGTACCAAAACCACAAAACACAAGGACATATACATGAGCACACACATGCAGACACACAGAAATGCAAATAAACATGCGCATACACAGACACAAATATATCCACATAAATACACACACATAAATTGCATTTAAACACACAGTCAGACACTCAAAGAAGCACACACGGGCACACACACAGACATACATTCTCAGTGTGGGTGATCACAGGGTGCTTTGGTGTGGTTTGGCTTAACGTTCCATCCGACACTGTAAGGTCATTTAAGGGACAGGCTACTTCGACCCTGCCTGTCAGGGACAACCCGGGCTAAGAGGGACATTGTTCCAGCAGAAAAACGGAGATATACTCTGTCAATCAAACTGCCCCACGCGGGCCTCAAACTCAGATCCTTTGCATTAAAGGCAAAGCGCCTAACCATTACACCGCAGATGTTGGTGGTCTGCTTCTGCTCTTTCTCCTTCTTTCTAAATTTTACTGTTGTCCTACTCTATTTCCTGGTGCTGATATGACTTTACAGTGTTGATAGTGCTGTAAAGCCTGAAATCCAACAAGAGAGTCAGCACATCCCCAGTCACTCTCATATCTCCCTGTGTGTATCTAGGAATGTCTCCAGTTGGTCTCCCCTGCCATCCCACATGCGGTCGACCTCCTCAGAGGTCACAAACCTGAGGTGCAAAAAACTCACGCGGCGCTGCAAGCGGAGGGCATCAGGTCCATCCATGCTGCTCACCACGGACACAGCCAGGTCAGTGCGCACGGCAGTGTGTCAGCTCATGTTTGTGTTCATCCTAGGCTCCTCTTTGTAACAGGGGAATTAAGAAAAGCTTGGTTTTTTTTATGCTAGGCCCTCCTTTGTGGCAGAGATATTGACTCTAATTTAAAGAGCTTGTATTTTGTGTCGCTTTTGTGATCTTCTTTGAGACATGGAATTGAGGAAAAGCTTGTATTTTGTGTCGCTTCTGTGATCTTCTTTGAGACATGGAATTGAGGAAAAGCTTGTGTTTTGTGAGTTTTGTGAGGATTTAGTTTTTGTTTGCCTGTGCATGTACCCAGACTGGATGATGTTTTTCTAATGATATTCTGTTTTGTATGCATTGTTGCGTTGGTAGTCGAGTCTTTTGACGGCTGTCTCATAATCCTGAGGTTGCGAGTTAGAGCCCCAGCTCAGGCTCAGCATGTCCTTGGGTAATGAATTTTACTCAAATCTTTCTCACTTCACCAATGTGTAGATGGGTACCTGGCTACAAACACTAAAAGATCTCATCAGTATGTTAGTGTTTGAGCACTTGAGCGCTTGCAGAAATGACAGCTTGCACTGTATGATTCTCAGGAAGTTGAAAAGGTTTCTAAATTACTAGTCTGGTGTGGTAACAATAGATTGCCTGTGGAATCTGCTGTCAACCAAGAGATAAACGCTATATAAGGTCGGTGTAGAAATCAAAGCAGTTAACTCAGAAGTTTGTGAAAAGGGATTTTCTTGAAATTATTATTGGTATCATATAACTCATTCTATAAATAATTTCTAGACAGATCCACCCATCTAAAGAACGGTAGCAGCAGTGGATTCAAAACAACTCAAAAATGCATAATTTTTTTTTATAGTATTCTTGATTTTCATTTTTTGCACTCTCCTTAACAATTCATAAAAACCAAGTTAGTTGTTTATAGTTCTGCAGTGACTATAGATGCAATCCATAACCATTCCTTTATAATCTTACACTCTGGTGTGACATCTGATATCTACAAATGCTGCTTTTAGCTGATAAAATGTATAACAAATATAGTGTAAACCAAACAGA